>VHZZ01009811.1:30620-41762 GCA_009801015.1 Silene noctiflora | reverse complement strand
AGAAAAATTTAATTGTTAGCTCGTCATATTTCGTACAATGCTCAAAAACTCATGTCTTATGTAACCTGTAAGTATTAAGTAAAGCTAACATTTTCTGATGATTTATTTGTAATCTCAGCATATTCTATGCAATTTTCGAAAACTTTAGTTGTTAGCCCGAAATATTTTTTACTAAGCTCGAAAATGAAAATTTAATTGTTCGCTCGGAAAACTTAATTCTCGAAAACTTTAGTTGTTAGATTTTTAATTTTTTTTTATTGGGCTATAGATCCATTATATGGGCCATATGTACAATAAGCATTGTACATCTGGTTGTAGGATCCTATTTATGATAAAACATGGGAGATTTGATTTTTATGTGGTCCAGATTCATTCTCACTAATATCTTTGATCTTAGACCATCTCCAAGCAAATGTTAAGTTAATTAGGTCACCACCCATTTTTACTCTTGACCTATTTCCATCCTCTCATGTAGAAGGTCACGACTTAGGTTATCAACCCATCATTTTTTTACTTTCCAACCAATTACATCTCTCCACATTATATCACCTTTTCATATATATATATATATATATATATATATATATATATATATATATATATATTATTAATCATTAATATTGTCAATCAATCACATCTCTCCGCATATAAGGTCGTGAGTTGGGTCAATTTGTTCCACCAAAGGTCACAAATTGACCTCTTCTCTCCAAAGGTCACCTTAATGTTCTAGTTAAATGGTGATTAGTGTGACCGAACACAGTCATGACTTTCTTATAACATTTTGCTTGGGAATGGTCTTAGTATCAAAATGGATAACTATTAGTAGAAATAAAAAAAGTTATTTTTGTCAAAAACTACCTCACTTTCATAAATATTACCTAAAGTTTTAATTTTGCTATAAACTACCTTATATTTTATACCTTTTGTTGAATACTACCAAATTGAAATTAATGAGTAAATTCGACAATCTTTTTGCCAAACTAACTAAATTTCCGACAAACAAATCAAAATGCCAATCAAATTAGTCATCAATTCGTCCAAATTATCCACAATCTCAGCCAAACTAGTCAAAATTGTAGTAAAAAATTGAAGTAACTAGGGGGCGTTTGGTTGTGGGTCTATAAGAAAGGGAAAGAGAAACAAAGGTACTGATTTCCTTTGTTGGTGTTTGTTTGACACAAACAAAGGGAATGAAACTCCCTTCCTTACCCCTCAATCCATCTAATTCCTTACCCCAAGGTATGAGATTTCATTACCCTTATTACTTTTCAACCACCTTATTCACCAATCACCACACTTGCGGCTACCACCACACCAGCCACCACCACGCCACCGCCACCGCCATGACGC
Source organism: Silene noctiflora (assembly GCA_009801015.1). Lineage (NCBI taxonomy): Eukaryota > Viridiplantae > Streptophyta > Magnoliopsida > Caryophyllales > Caryophyllaceae > Silene > Silene noctiflora. The sequence continues at coordinate 40,412 of VHZZ01009811.1, read as the reverse complement.
CACCACCACCATCACCACCACCACAACCACCCCACCTAAACCACCCGCACACCAAAACAAACCACCACCCACCAATCTTCTCCCCAAGTACCCCAGACCGCCGGATTTCGAGGGTAGGGGAGAGTTTTTTTAGGGTGAAGAGTGACGGTTGTGGTGTTGGAATAGGGTGGGACGACGACGACAAGTGGGCGACAGTGTCAAGTGGGACGATGTGGTGAGGTCTCAGCAGTAGTGGGGTGGGGAGACGATGGTTGCAACCATTTTTGAGTAAATAAGTGGTTGTTTGTGGTGGTGTGTGTTAATGGTAGGATTGAGAGTTGATGGACCATTAATTCCCTTTCTTGATGTAACCAAACAACTAGTTAAATTTTAGGTAATCTCTTACCTTTCCCCTCTTACCCTTTCTAATTTCCTTTCCCTTTCCCTTTCTCTAACCAAACGCCTCCTAAGTTATCAACACAGTTGGCGATAATTAAGTATAGTAAATAGTGTATGTAATATGCCAAAAATAATGTTTTCGAGTTAGAATTTTGTCTAATTTGATCGGAAATTTTAATTTGGTAGTGTTCGACAAAAGTTAAAAAATACTAGGTAGTTTCTCGTAAAATTAAAAACTTTAGGTAGTATTTATGAAAAAGAAAATGAGTTAGCGCCACCGAGTGACGCCCAATCTCAGCGTCACCCTCTCACATACAATATGTGAGAACCCCAATAATAATGGGTGCATCATATATAATAAGTAGGAACCCCAATAATAAAGGGTGCATGTGAGATGGTGACGCCATATTATTATCCTTATGAAAATGAGGTAAATATTAGGTAGTTTTTGACCCAAAAAAAAAAAAAAAAAAAAAAAAAAAAAAAAAAAAAAAAAAAAAAAAAAAAAAAAAAAAAAAAAAAAAAAAAAAAAAAGGGAGATAAGGGGACAAAAGAGCGGCGCACAGCACCCTGGCCTCGATACCAGGACTAAGTTACGCACATGCCTTAGTCACATAGACCATCCTTAAATTCCCCCGTAAATCCCTCACTAATACAGTAATACCCACACACACACACTCTCCCAAAAATAATAAATCCCCCTCAAGTCAAAACGAAATCTCCACTTTTTCACATTCATTTCATACCTTCCGTGTGTGTACCACCGCGTTATCTTATGAATTATTGCTCAAACCCATGGATGATCATCAACAAATAATCCCAACAATTCTGCCGCCGGAGAACGAAAATGGCGGAATCACCATGGAAAATACTAATATTGCTAATAATAATGTTAATGGGTTGAATGAAGTGTTGTATGTCAAAGTAATGACAGATGAACAATTGGAAATATTAAGAACACAAATTGCTGTTTATGCTACCATTTGCGAACAACTTGTTGAAATGCATAAATCCATCACTTCTCAACAAGATCTTGCTGGTATCTACTTTTTCCTTTTTTTAATGTTATCATTCTACAATTTCCATCTATTAATTCATGGGTTTTCTTTGATTATGTCTCAATTTTGATCTTTTAATTTGTTTATTACTCTAATTAATTGGGGCTTCTTTTATATTTTACTGTTTTAGTTGTCGTTGTTGTACTTTACACATTTTTTGTGCCAACTTTTTTCTTGGGTTTCAGGATTTTGCTTCACTTGTACTAGGGTTTTGGGTAAAACCCTTTTACGTGTGCGTGTAATAAATGAGTTTTTAACCAATAGACGGTCTTATTCTATAATTTGTGTTTTCAATTGGAAGGTTCCGTTATAAAATTATGGAATTTTGCTTAATTTTAGGCTCGTGTTTAGCCTGGATTTTTTTAATAAGCAAGTTGTAGTATTCGTTACTGCAAACATCCAACCCCCTCTTACCCCGCTAACATCCAACCCCCTCTTACCCCGCTATATGTGTTAGTCCTATAGACACGGATTTAATGTTGTTGTGAAGCATGTTTCTTTGTCTATTTGTGTACAATCATTTAATTATATGGGAGATTGATTTGGTGTCGGTACTCACATCTTCAACAACAATTTGAGTAGAAGTATTGGGTGAGAGGTGTGAATGTGATTGTCACGTGTAGAAAAACTTGAGGCGAGTTTTAGAAAAATGGGAAGTTAAATGTTTATAAAACTCGATTAATTGGTTGTAATTGTCAAAACAACTAGCAATGTTTCTAAAACAGTACTGTGTATTTTTCCACAGATGTTTACACTTGAGTGAATTCCCTATGATGCCGGTTGTATTTTCGGCTATTATAGGTGAATACCATTTGCATGTTCACATAACAAGGGTGTGTCATGTGTGCTTATATTATTGTCATTTGCTTACATTTGACAGGAGTGCGGTTGGGAAATTTGTACTGTGATCCTCTGGTGACGGCTGTTGGTCACAAGATATCTGCCCGACAAAGGTGGACCCCAACACCTGTGCAACTTCAGATCTTGGAGCGCATCTTTGACCAAGGCACTGGAACTCCAAGCAAACAAAAGATCAAAGAAATAACTGGTGAATTGTCTCAACATGGTCAAATCTCTGAAACAAACGTCTATAATTGGTTCCAAAATAGGCGTGCTAGGTCGAAAAGAAAGCAGTTAAACACTGCACAGAACAATAATGGTGAATCTGAAGTTGAGACTGATGTAGAATCGCCCAAAGACAAGAAGACAAAGCCCGAAACTTTTGGATCTGAGAACAACTTAGCTCCAAGTAGTGAAGATCTATGCTACCAAAACCAGGAGATTAGTTCCGGGATGCACTCAGTTGACCCACTGTCTAGCAAAATGGAGCCTGTTTTTGCATCAGATGGTAGTTCTAGATCTCCGCAGAGTCTCAGCCAACTGGCCTTCTATGAAAGCATCTTGCAGAACCCAAGTATGGATTTACATTAGTTTCATCTTGGTTTTATAGTTATGTCGCATTTCCTCCACCTACCTTCTGCCTTGCATAAACACTTTCTCTCATTGCACAAAAGGACGAGGAATGTTGTAAGATAGCCATCCGCAACAGCAACAAACCCCAGTGCCTCAATATGTCTCACAAATGACAGGGTAAGGGGTGGCATGTATGCAGCCTGACACGTATTGTTAACACAAAGAGGCTGTTTTAGTACCCAAAATGTAAACTTACCTTGATAATTGCATCGAATGACTGATCCTTGAGAGTAATAATTAAGTGCATCTATCTTAGTGAGCCATTTTACTTTATTCCATCATAATCTAGAACCATTGAATAGCGAGTCTTTTTCTCTTCTGGAAGTTGTAAGAATAACGCACAATAAAATTGGGATGAAGGGAGTATATAAACAGTGAGGGAGAGGAAACAGTCTGCGTTTAAACTTGTAAGTTACCACATTTGCATTCTCACGATGGAGATTTTCAGCAAAATTTGTATATTTTCCTTTCTTATTGTATTCAGCAGTCTTTTTTGGCTTTTGGGTGCTAAATGCAACTGTTACATGCACTGCTAACAACAATGGTAATGCTCATAAATCACTAGAAACACTTCTTGATGGCAAAAGGGGAAAAAGGAATTGGAAGATTTAGAGAATTCCTGTATCTGTTGTAGAATTTTTTAAGATTGTGATGTCAATGTTTTTTTTTTTTCTTAGAAACACCCAAGGCATCCAAGTCTATGCTCCCATCTTGGTATATTTCTGAGTGTAGTGTATAGACAACCTAGCTGTATTCATTTAATAAGCTGACATATCTTGGAGACTAAACACACAGGATCCAAGGTATTATAACTAAAGCATTGGTGTAATGAGCCACCCTCACTTAGCTACAAGCTACCCCGTTTTTTCACGCATCAATCTTTATTGGTTGCATGTAGTTGGCGTCTTCTTTATTTTTGGAGCACTGGTTGCATGGCAACACATAAAAGCACAGGAGCGTAAATAATTTCTGAAATAACCCTGTAATACAGAGTAAGGCACTCAGATAAAATATCAGAGATTGTGATTGGTAATGCAGTGGGCTTATGACTCACGCTAAACTGAGATGTTAGAGTTGATCAACCCCTAGGGATGACATTGGATCGGATTCATTTGTGTAATGGGTTGTCATGATGATTCTTGCAGGAATCGATCACTTGATTGGAAAAATGGAAATTCCAGGGAGCTATAGTCATTTCCCGCCACCCGAGGACTACAGCATGACTGGCTGAGCTATGCATGCTCGTACTAGTGTATTTGTTTCCTGATGAACTATAATGATTTGTGTTTAGAAGCCAAGCCGGATCTCACATGAGATTTCTGTGCTAGGTAGCAGTTTGTAAACTCCACGAATAGGTATGGAGTCTCTGGAACAATGCCTTTGGAGGGCTATTGTTCAGAAACTGTTGATTATATAACTGAACTTTCTCAAGGTTTTACTCTAGATGAGAATTGTGATATTTTGATGCAGTTTGACAGTATTTGAGGTTTGGTTTATTCGGAGTTTAGAATTTCTGAGCACATCTTAGACAGTGACGTCGGTGTGAAGGTTGTATTAGTCCCCCACTGGCTGGAAAGTGGCATATCTTTGCATGTTTAAAGTTACATTTATTGGAATTGAATGATTGTTTGATGAAATGTTGTATATGTTACCGAACTACTATTTCTGCAATGCGATTGTGCCTTGTTTATATATATCGTGTTTTCCTATTTCATTTCTTATTATCCCCTGCATTTTCATAGGAGTTTATCCCATGCGAAGCCATGCTTTGATTGCTGTGGGACTGACCGCCTTTGAATGTTGGTAGGTATGCTGCTTGTGTTTTGATTACTCCAGAACATTATGGGAATTCCTTTGATTTAAAATGTGTACATGTTTGAGAGGCGAGAATATGTAGCTAATAACCAGAATTCAAAAAATACAGTATCAGACAGTTAGATCCATTTCGAATCTTATAACAGCTTACCTCCTCAATTTTTAACCACCATTTGGATACTTGTACTCCATCTATTCCCAATTTACGACTTCTTTTATCGGAAACATATGAAATTATACAAGCTACACCCTTATTTTTTCCGGGTTCCGTGGCCAAGTTACAGGACCATTCAAAATTTATATCACCAGATTCACCACTACTATGTTAACCTCTAACCTACTTGTAACCTACCTCTAAACCTAATTTTATCAAATTAAATACCTTCCACAAGTACTCCCCAAGTCTCCAACCTTACTCTCCACCACCTATATTATTGCTTTTCCACCCGACTATTGGCTAAGTCGCTTTCATAAACTTTTGATTCTGTTAAATAATTCACTCACCAACCGTTAAAATCCACAACCGTAACTCCACTGCATCACTTCCACCACCATCAACCATGGCCGCCCTCGACCTCTCTCCCTTCTCAATCTACTCTTATCAGCCATCTCCCTGACCTTTGCAATCTATGTTAACGCTATACAAGCAGTGGCCTGCCTAACTTTTATTCATTATATGATAAAAATTACACTCTTTGTAATAACCACTATTGGTGATCCAATCCAAATTCGAAAACTAGAAAATGTCAAAATAACATCAATTTTTGTTTAAGATCGTTTTTATCTAAGATGACTCTTACACTAAATTAAAATAGGTGAAAGTAAAAAGAGATTGTGAAATCTCTTAAACTAAGACGGTTTTGAACCAGATTAATTGAATTGACAATAACATTATAGAGCAATACAGATATTGGTCCAAAACGGATCATTCTTATCAACATATAATCTTATGAAATTAAAGTAATATTACTACATGAGGGCATTAATTCATTACTACCACATAATGATATAACCAAACCCGTGTTAGTTAATTACCATATTATTATGGTTTAATTATAAACCACTCCAACCAATCACATACAAATCATAAATTTAATTTATTTATTTATTTTCTGCCCTTTGTCATCTTTGTCCCTAATAACACATCTTCATTGCATTTCATACAACTGGATTTGTTTGCCCTTGTTCCATTTCATTTTCGTTTCTCTCTCTCTCTCTTCTTTCCCAAACCCTAATTTTTCAAATTGCAGTAAATACCCTATTCATAATCCTCAAAGATCAGGTAATTTCTCTTCTACCCATTTTAATTGATCACAATTCTGACCTGGGTTTTGCTTCATTTGATCATTTGAATAAAACCCACTTCAGAATTTGTTAATGACGTTGGAATTTTTTGTTTATTTTGTTTTTGCTGAATTTATCTAATGAAGCTGTTAACTTTGATGATTATAAATTAATCTGATTTAATTTATTTAAATTTTTGTGAGATTATTACATTAAACCTCTGTACATGATGTGGACCCTCATTTGCTTGTCTGTTATGGAATTTATTTGTTATGTTGATTAGTCAATTTAGGTTTAGATCCTGCAGATGTTGGAGTAATTTTATGAATTTTACCAGCAGAATTTAGGGCTCTTTGATATTAAGTATTTGATTGATATAGATTACATGGAGGGTTTTGTGTTGAATTCTTGTTGATGAGTCAGAAGGTGCTCCTCTTGCAGTTCTTTTGTAGTAATTTAGTCGTTGCTGTGGTGGTCGTGTCTTTTTGAAGATGCACACTGTGTGCCCTAGATATTGCTGAAAGCAGGGGAATTTATGATGGATTCCAATGGTTGCGATACAAAGAAATTGGATGCTGATGTTCGTTTGCCACCTCGAAAGCGTTTGCTTGCAGGGCTGAAAAAACAAAGTTGTTTAGAGAGCACCTCACAGTGCTCTCAAGAGCATAGCTCAAGCCTGAGTTTGAGCCCGGGCTTGAATGCGTCAATTGCTCAGAGTCCAATGAGTGAATTCGATGTTCGTCTTAATGATTTATTGAAATCTTATAAGAATGGACCAAACATGTCTCCCGAGGAGATAGCTATTGCTGCAGAGTCAGCAGCTTGTACTGCCGCCAGGTCAGCAGAAGCCGCGAGAGCTGTGGCTGAGGAGAAAGCTGCCATTGCTGCAAAGGCCGTGGCTGCTGCTAAGACCGCCCTGGATTTGGTTGCTTTAGGTTCTGAAGAGGCGAGTATCCGGGGTAAGCACCAAAAGAGGAACAAGTTGAAGAAACATGTTCCTGTTGAACTTTTGTACAATAAATATAATCCTCTTGAGAATTGTGGGGATGATGAAGAGCTCGCCATGAGACTTCATCGGACTATGAATAGCTCTCCTAGAATTTCGAAACATTCTCCTAAGAAGCTCAAAATCTCTTCGCCATGTGACAAAAGTGTTGTTTCTAATGGCACTAGCATGAGGAATGAGGATGTGAAGTTCCCTAATGGAGAAGCAAAGGGAGAAATGGACTGTGAAGGGTCTAATGAAGAGTCGTACGCCGATGAAGTTAATGAGAAGCTATCGGAATCTAGTAAGGATGATGAGGTAGAGGTGGATAGTGGTGAAGCTGAATCAAGTCACCCCAAGGAGAAAATTTATGAAGGATTAGATTGTTTGAGCATCAATGGTAGGAAGAGAGGTAGAAACAAGCAGAAAAGGCTGCCACTAAGCATAGTATGTAGCTCAAAGGATCAATCGAACCATAAAGAGGAGTTGCAATTGGCAAATTCGCTGTTAACTCTGGATAGAACAGATAATTCAACTGCTCTTCATTTGTCTTTGCCGTCTGTTGACAGTGTGACTCCAATGGAGGTTGCTCCGACATGGAAATGCCAGGATTTTAAAGTGTCAGAGTGCATCAAACAAGACAAACTTGTGGAATCTTGATGTTTGAAACATTATTTGTTGATATTTCACAGCCTTGGATGGAGCATGCCGATCAAGGTACCCTTCTTGTAGAAAAAGGTCTCATCTATAATATGCGTATATTTATCTTTGTTGTTGTTGTTTCATTGTATGGACTTGTTGACTACATTGTATATTTTCCGGCCTTTTTGCTGGTTGTGTGTGATATAGGGTAGAAGGTGCAATAAGAGGGTGCAGTGCCTTTTTCCGCTGCGCTGTATACGTGATTTCACTTTGTAGATGTAGATGTCGCTGTACAAGCCAGTAATATGTATGATCTCCTTGAATTATTTAATGAATGATTGGATTTGTCTCTCTAAAACTTGTGTTTCTCATTAGTAGCCATTCGTGTATCTTCCGTTGTGATGATGTGACTATATATATGATGATTTTTATGTAAACTAAATAGACTCAAAATTGTACTAAATACACTCGTACAATCACCTTTAAATTTGATTATGACTAGTGCAAATACTAGCTATGCCAGCGTGCCAGGCTGCCTCGTCGTGTGAGCTAAGCGTGAACCAAATGCTTGCAGTCATGGATCAAAGGGTGTCATGTACAAGCGGCTAGTCATCATCATAGTCATATATTGGCAGGAATTAGTGCTCAACACGATCCTAGGGTGGTCAAAATAAGGTGACCATTGGTGTATGCGAACTATCCTATAACATAAAATGGTAGCCAAATCTGAAAGATATGGTTTGCATTTTGATGACATTCAGAGGAACGATGTTTGAATCACTTCAAACTGGAATAGATTTCTGGGGTCATATGTAGGCACCAAAGTTACATTTTGCCCTACATGCCTCTACCGGTTGGCAATTACCCTCAGGGAGGAGATTATGTCTGAATTACCATCTTGTTAGCAAAATTAAGTATCAATATGGGGGAGTCGAAACACGCTAAACGACTTCGTGTGTCCGGATACTAATATTAGGGTGATATGTATTAGCCTTCCCATACTTCCATCTTCTATTCTCTAATGCACTTGGGTAACTAGGTTGTTTGGAAAGTCGAAATTGAAATTAGGAAGACATGCTTGAGATGAGATATTGAGATCCTTACTTTAAAAGAAAATCCCTTTTCTTTGATATTAGATTGATTTTCGCGCATACATGTCATTTTTAAGTGTTCTATAATAAAATAAACTCGAAAATTTGTCAGAGCGGTTTCTATGTACATGCAAACAGGAGATAACCACAAAAAATTATCCAAAATAAATTATAAATAATCACCACGTATTTGCGTATTTTTACAAATTACCACCACATATTTGCGTTTTTACAAATAAAACCCGAACTTTCATGTATACTCCACCTAAAAGTCTGGGGTTATTTGTAAAAATAAAAATATATGGTGGTTATTTATAAAAATACGTAAATATATGGTGTTATTTTTAATTATTCCTAAAATTAAATAACTATCGAGTGATACACTCCAAATAAAAATAGAAAACTTGGCACCAAAACGGACGGAGTATCCAATATGCCATGACAACTAGTGGTAATGTAGCTGGTGCCAGGAAGCTATTACGAGTATGTTCCATAACATGATATGTACAAAATTAGTTAAAGAGCTATAATAGGGGAAAAAATGACGAGAAAAACTAAACTGGATTGAGAAAAAGAACAACAAAGTTACGAGATCACACAATACCACGAAGGATCATAAAATAAATATTTTGATTTAAACAAAACTGGAGTCTGAAAGAGTGACTTTATCTTTGAAATCGATTAAAAGAAAATTGATCTTATATTAACTCATTTAGAGCAAATAAAGAGTAATTTTAAGTGAATCCTAACACGCAATTACATCATAAAATTCACCTGATAACTCTAAACTTTACCATTTTGAACGTGATACCAACTTTTGAAGTATGTGCATATAGTACCCTTGAGGTCTATAGCAATAGAGGTGATGATTTTGTATTGCCCTATCTTATTCACTATAATACATAGCTATATATACATGGATGAGATGGCTACAAAAAGGCAATAATAAAAATAAATACATGGTTGTCAATGATACAATATTGACATCAAATAAAAAAGATACACAATTCTATATTTACATAAGGAGATACGGTAGTGATTGATTGTTGTCATGTTTATAGATATT
>VHZZ01009811.1:0-13556 GCA_009801015.1 Silene noctiflora | reverse complement strand
TGTAAGGCCATAGTCATGGACCTACTCCAAGTTGAATAGTTATCACCGGTCAAAGGTTGGGTAACCAGGCAAGTGTTTGGGGTTTCAGAGGGATGAACATGATATGGATTTTGTGTTTCTGAGGCAATGGAATTCTTAGTGGTGGGAATTGTTTCAGTGTTTGTCATCTTGTTCACTGATACCATATAACAATAGAGGTGATGATTTTGTATTGCCGTATCCTATTAACTATAATACATAGCTATATATACATGGATGAGATGGCTACAAAAAGCAATAATAAAAATAAATACATGGTTGCCAAGGATACAATATTGACATCAAATAAAAAAGATACACAATTCTATATTTACATAAGGAGATACGGTAGTGATTGATTGTTGCCATTCTTCAAATGATTGTTGCCATGTTTATAGGTAGTGCACAATATACTCCATAATTGTAGCCTTGGATGAATAATTCTTTATCACACTAATTGATTGGCCAATATGATATTCATAATCTTAACAAGGTCTGATTTTCAAGCACAACATGCATTTTTATTCATAAAATCTTCAATTGAGCATAAATCGTAGACCAAAAATCGAAATTGGCCATTTTATTTTAACAAAAAGTTGATTACTTCTATGAGATCTATAATTTGATAAACGAAAATGATCATTCGGAAATTTAAGATCGACGTGGTTAATTTGAGTTTTTCGTAACAACAAACCCTAGAAATCGTCAATTGACAATTTTTTTTCTTAAATCTTAGATTAGAACAAAACTTGGCCGATTTTGATTTCCGATCTACGAGTTATGCTCAATTGAAATTTTTTATAGTGTCAAAAGGGCATGTTATGATTTAGTGTATCATATGTGTGAAGTAGGGTACCACGGAATTTTTTCGATTTTTTTTTTATATTTTAGATTAATCGAACAAACGTTCTAAGTTTTCGAAGACAACATATTTAAGACAAAACCTAATAAGATTACTGTATGTACTTGGTATAAAAAGAGTATATTTAAGGATCAATTGATGAAAACATCCTTTAATGTTGCACTTTTTAAAACGTAACACCTTATCAATTTTTTTTTAAAACTTAATACCTTAATGTGCAGTCCTTTCACATTTTGGTACTTTAAGTGGATTCACGCAAAGAAAAGTGGAATATTCCGACCATTTTTTAAATTTCCTTCCAAAATCCATATTTTATCTCCATTATACCCTTCTATTTCCGGTCTCATACCTTCCCTCTTATAACTTCATTATATTCTCAATCTCTCACTATTTTAACTAAATCTCTTCCTTTATATTTTTTTCTCCTTGATGTAATTATGTTTCCTTCATTCCACTCTTTTAATTTCTATCTATTTCATTTTAGTTTTTAATTTAATTTTTGGTAATGTTAATAGTGGTGTTAATATATAACTAAAGTTCATAAAATTGGGGGTAAATTGTGAATTGATTTTTTGAGAAAATGTTGATGAGTTGGTCAAATTCTTCCTCAAAGTCTTTTTCTCACTTCAATTAATTTGGGTTTCGATTTTTAAGTAGTTGAAGGTAATTTGAGGGGAAATTGGTATTGGTAGTTATGGTGTTTTTACAGAGAGATGAATGAGTGTTGTGTGAGTGGTGTGTTGGGTAAGAGTGTTTATAAAGGCAGGGGTAAACTGGGTATTTCCTCTTTTTTTCGGCCTAAATCCACTTAAGGTAATAAAATGTGAACGAAATACACATTAAGGTATTAAGTTTTATAAAAAAAATTGTTAAGATATTAAGTTTTAAAAAGTGTAACATTAAAGATTTAAAGGGTGTTTTCATCAATGTGCGAAGTGATAAAGTCCAAGAGTACCACGAAAATTTTTCGATTTTTTTTTATATTTTAGATCAATCGAACAAAGGTTCTAAGTTTTCAAAGACAACATATTAAGACAAAACCTAATAAGATTACTGTATGTACTTGGTAACCTAATAAAATGACTGTATGTACTTGGTATAAAAAGAGCATATTTAATGTATATGATGTACTTGTAGACTTGTAGTACTGATAATAGGTTCAAACCCAAGTTATATGATTAATGGTCTTACACAAAGATCATTGTCAGGAAGAAACACTACTAGTGAACTTTACAGTCCACCAAATCCTATGGAAATATTTTGTCCTGGAAAACCTTGATTTTGTGTCTTTTGGTCTCTTGCCAAGTAAGAGAGGAGTCGCACTCAAAAAAAAAAAAAAACTCCGCTGGACTCCGACCAGTAGTCCTCGGAGAGTTGGAGATATAAACTGGCCGGAAGGGGACCTACGAATCTGAGAAAACATTTACACAGGAACATGAACAAGAGAAGTTGCCATACAAATCTGATTACACAAAACAATTAACGGATGATAAATGTTGTACAGCAATCTGAAGAGTAGCAATTTTAACATTCATAGTAGCCAAAATTTACATCCTTTAGTAACTAATATAACTCGATCAAAAATCAATCACATATGTCACATTAGGGACGATTAAATTTGTGTTGGAGAATAAGAAAATTGGGGAGGGGGAGATTATATATTCTTATTAGAGCTGCATCGAATGGAAAAAAAATAATCTTGAAGCAGTTTTACTTTCTTCTCTTTGCACAGGAAGCATGAAAGAACAGCAAACCTGCATACATATATTAGATGGTCTTCTTGTGATTAATTCACCTACACATTAAGGTTATTCATTCTGGCGCTCAGTTTATCGTGATTAGAGCTGTCATTAGGGGATGGATTTGAGTCAAGCCAAGCGTGTTGTAGGCATTGTTGGGCTGTAGGCCGCTTCTCTGGTGCAAAATCGAGAATCGGGCGAAGAAAATCAGAAAATTCCCGTGCTTCAATTTCCGGGAATTTGTACTTCTCAACAAGGAGTCGATCGAGTGACCAGAATTTGAGTCTTCTAATCCTTTTGAGATCACCATACCTATCAAAGAAGTCTTTTGATTTTACTCCACCGTTGGCTATCTGCTCGAGCAAAACATTTGGAATGATATTGTGTTAGAAGTGCTGAGAAAATCAAAATAAATGATGGAAGGACTGTGATGCAAGACATTTACCTTTTTAGGCATTTTTCCCAGGAGTTCTTGCATCAAGGCAAGATGATCCTGAGGAAAGCAAAGAGAATGTTATTAGTGTGTAAGAAAACGTGATAAGCATCAGATTGCAAATTAGATTCAATAATAAAGCATTCTTCGCCTTTATAAGTCAAGAGCCATGGAAAAAATAATAGCACTGCATCATGAGATAAGATCCATTGAAGAAATAATATCACATTAGCCCAGTATAATGGCATTTGAAATTACCGGATAAAACCGTTCACTATTGTTAACTGCACAACCAAGACACAAGACGTAATACTAGTTAATTCAAAACTCCCACATTTTCTATACCCAGTTTCAAAACTTCCACCAAATATAACATTTCCAAAATTCTCAACTTTCGTAACCATTTTCTCAAAAACTTTCACCAAAAGTCGGCATTTTACCAAAATGAAAGACAATTTTTTCAGCAATAGACATTCCCTTCTACCAGAAGTTAACTCTCAGCAAAAATAAAGATATTTCACAATTGATTTTTCTAAAAATGTCTCTTAATTTGGCAAAAATGTGATTTTGGTGGAACTTTAAAAGGAAATGTTCACAAAAGGTAAGAATTTGTAAGAAAAATTATGATTTATGAAAGGTGGGAGTTCTGAAAATGAGACTTAGAAAAGGTGGGAGTTGTGAATAAACTCTTATAACATATACGGAGACAGCAAAAAAAAATGCAATATAACAACAGTAGACTAATATTTAAAAAACACAATCTAGCGATATCTAAAAAAAATGCAATCCAGCAATAAATATGGACAAGCAAAACATGGTCATTAGGATATCAAAATGATTAAGACTAGTGATGATAAGGAATGTCTACCTCATCTTCACTAAAGCCTTGTCCACCTTTAGGAGCAAACAACATGTCGCCAGTAGCAAGCTCAAATGCGGTGCAAGCAAATGACCACATGTCAGCAGAAGCAGTGTAGCCAGACTGAAGAATAACTTCCGGAGCTCTATACTGCCTTGTCTGTATTTCTTCCATGAACTGTTGATCAGCCCAACAGGCATTCCCAAAGTCTACAACTTTGCACCTCATATCGATCCCATCTAATGATCTTTCAGGCTTTGTATTCTCCCCCGGGCCTGCCATTGAGGCCCTTTTCTCTGATATCCTGGCCACTGCTCTTTTTGCTCTTCTCTTTAGTTTTTTCTCGATCAAATTCATCGAGATTCCGCTGCTAGGATTTCCTCCTTCGGGTCTTTCAAGAATTGGGGTAAGCCCAGATCTGACTGGATCTTTAGAAGAGTCAATGGGAGAAATTAGAAGGATGTTTTCAGGCTTCAAGTCTGTGTGAATTATATTAAGGTCTCGATGGAGATAATCCAAACCCGTTAAAACACATTTGCAAATTTCTCTAACTCTATTTAAATCTAGTCCGTTGTGACGATTATATCTGATTAATCGTAGTAAGCTGTCTCCAAGAAACTCGAGTACCATGCATAGGTGCTGCCCATTTGGTCCTGCATGCTTAAAATGATCAATCAATCGGACAACGAACTTGGAATTGGATGCGTCTCCATCTGCTATAGCTAAAAGGAATTCAATTTCATGAAGAGCAGCTTGAGCAAACTGCGGTGCACTCTTTTGAATCTTCAAAGCCACAAAAGCCTGCAACATATAGAGCAATAATCAAAGGTGGTTCATAGGAGGACATCTTTTTTGTCTCTAGTTTCAATGACCACTACTGCTAGTTAATGAAACCAGGTAATAGGGGCTGTTTACATTACAGGCGAATTTCAGATAAAAAAGAAATTACAAGTTTACAACTTAACACTGTCACGTAATAACATGCTCATCACAATAGGCATTGGGAATATCTAATACTGAATACTACGACAAAAGACACATTCAAACGAAGTTGTCAATGTTGCTCTTTGTGGCTCCTGTTGACCAAAAAAAGAAATTCTTTATCTTTGTTGTTGGCAGTAACAATGAAATGGATGAGCACTGCAAAAGTTTAGCAAGCAACCACATCAATGCCTCATAGCCTCGAAGACCCCTTAGCGCAATATAGCAAGGGACGGATGTTTGCAACTATGAGCAATAATGAAAACGCATAGAGACTATATATTTTCGGACAAACCGTGTTTAAAATTGGGTCAAGAATAACGTCAACTGTGGCTACTTTATTATATAAGAAACGTGAATTTAGGTTTCAATGAGAATGGAAAATTTGAAAAAGTTTGGCACAGAATAGACAATTTAGCAGCTGAAACATCTACACTTTTGGAATCCCCCTGTGTCAATTTGACTGTTTCCTAACAAACAGATAACAGGATATATAACCACATTTCATCAAGTGTATCTATCTCAATTTGCACACAATTAAAACATTAAAAATCATGGTATCGAATTGAATTCGTCCATAATCGTACATTGATCCATTTTACAGGTGACCAAGACCTTTCCTTTGTGCCCTCAATCCTCATTGTGGATCGAATAACTCAAAACCCGAAACTCAAGTAGATATTGTCCCTTCCTTCCCTTTACAAGGCCACGAGTATGCGATCATTAAAATATCATTCAATCCCATGTTATCGAACCATTCATTTTGATGATCACCAACTACCATAGGTAGGTAAAACTGGTAAACCAGATAATTAATTGCAATCTAAGCAAAACATAAAAATAACCCCATTTAATTAATTTCTCAACAAACTACCAAAAACTTCATGATCCCACCAATATGTTCCACAATCAAACAAATAATTAATGATTATACCATGATTACCAAATCAAAGACTCAAAGATGAAAACTTTCTAAATTAAAATTCTCAAATCAAAGATGGAAACTTCCTGAACAGAATTTCAACAGCAATGAAGGATCAATAACAGACAAAAACAGAGATTTAGGATAAAGGCTGCGTACATCCGACCCCCTTACCCGCAATTTGAGAGAGTAATTGAGGCACTGGGTAATGTTGTTGTCGTAACGAAGGATCAGTAACAGAATTAAATAGAGATTAAAAAAAAAAAAACATACAGAGGTTTGAGTATCATAAGCAAGCCAAACAGTGGAAAATTGACCCCAACCAAGTTTTCTCTGAGCAATATAACGACCACCATTGAAGCAATCACCAACTCGAACAGCATGATAACCTCCCTTTCTATAAGATTCAAACTCCTCTTCTTCCTCTGACCCAGAAGATGATGAGCATGACATTTTGTTTTCTTTATATTATAACTAATTATACAAAAAAAAAATGGTGTTTGTTAGAAATGGGTTTGATCTAAATTGAAATGGGTTAGCAACAAAAAATGATGTTTGTTAGAGGAATGAAATGGGTATTGTCTAAAATGAGATGATATTGAAGAGAGAGAGATGGGGAAATTTAGGTGGTTTTTTGTATGTGGCATTCAAAACAAGACTTGTTCTTCCACTTTTCTCTCCTTTTCTCTCCTTTTCTTTCTTCTATGTTTCATACCATTTCTGAATTTTGGAGATCAAATCAATGGCTCCCATTTATAAATCTCCCAGGTGAATTTCGGATTTGAAGTTGTGCTACTTTACTACTTTGCCCTCCCAACTTTCAAGAATAGCTTTGTGTTCTTACATAAACTATTTGTAATTTCAAAGATATTGACAGTTTGACACCTACGAAGTACGGGCACTTCTATTATTTAGCGTGTCCATGTACGATCCCGTGTCCGATACCACATTTGCACGACACGTCAACACATGTAAATAGAGATGGTAAGTCTGACCCGACTCAAACTCTAGCAAACTCGATTCGATAGGGCCTTAAAATGTTGCATAACCCGGATCCGATTAAGGCCAAGTCGAAACCGAATTCAACTCGATCTTACCCGAGATGATCCATAACCCGAATCGACCTGGTACATGCTTTGACTCGACCCAACCTGACAGCTGACCCGACCCAAGACTTAAACGAAAGCATGTTGCAAACCGAAACTGGCCTGACTCGACCTGATGATGGCCCGTAACCCGACAAACCCTGATTAAGGCTAACCCGAAACCCAATACATGCTTTGACCCGATCCGGCCGGACAGCTGACCCGACCTGAAATATAACCCGAAAGTTGACATGTTGGGAATGATAACCGGACGTTAACTCGAAATATAAATCCGACATAAATGAAAAGTCAAGGCGCTAAAGACCAAAATAAACCGACATTATGAACGATTTTTGTAAAGGATTGAAATTTACTAACCTTTCAAATTCGCTAAATATCACACTGGTAAAATAATCGGAAAAAAGCAACAAGATTTTAAAAATTGATGAACCAAATTAAGCAAAACCCGACCCAAACCACGCAAAACCCAATCCAGAACCGACTATAACCGAAAAATTATCATAATTACCCGACTTGATAATGACAAGACCTACAAATAAGCCTGATAAAGTCCAAGCCCGACCTAACCAAAACTCAACCCGACTCGACAAATGTATCTAAATGACCCGACGCGACAATCACCCCAACCAGGACCCGCCCAGCCCGACCCGTAAGCAAACATGGAGTGCTGGACTTTAACGTTAATGACTTGTGAAGTTATGACTTATGACCTGGGGCGGAACCAGGAATGAAATGCATCTAGGGCTGAATTGATAGATTACTAAATCGATAGGTTAAAAATTTTTTTGCTTCTATTATTCTATCGAGACGGATATTTACTATTTCAATTCATCTTATAGTATGATATACAAAAATCCCAATAGTAAAGATTAACCAAAAAAAAATGTTTCGGAAAAACACTTTTATTTTGGTAGTATACAATGTTTTATCAAACAAATATGTTACTCCCTCCATCCAAATCATTTGTTTACTCTTGATTAACATACTCCTCACGAAGAATATGAATTGTACAATGACTGAGACGGAGGGAGTACAATACTAATAATATAACACTCTCAATAATTACTTGATTTAAATAAGTAAAATATTTATAATAGCGTTAGGTCTTTCTTAACACTGTCTTGAATTTAGACATTTCACAACCTCCTTTCATTTTCATCTTTATTTTATTTAGCTATGAGAATCATTTTAAATTAAGACGGCAATTAAATGAGAATCATTTTAGATTATTCAATAAGATTTGATTTGTTTTACGAAAAATAAATAATATTGGAGTTCGATAATGACTGAAATTAAAAATTAGGAATGAGTTTTCTCAAGTATTGGGAATTGGGTAAAACTAAGGGGCATATTAATGAATGAATAATATTTTTTGGTTTGTAAATTTGTAATGTTACAAGTCACGACCTAGGTCAATAACCCAATCATTTATCTCCATTTAATACATTTGCCAACCCACTATTATTTTTTTAATGATGTAAACCAACCACATTGTGACACATATTGGGTCAATTAAGAGGTCAATTTGTGACTCTCCTTCCCTTGGGTCAATTCTAATACCCCCTTAATTACAATTAAGGGGACCCAAGCAAGGTCATAACCAAGCAATTGACCTTGCTTGGGGATGGTCAGAACACAAACAAGGTAGGCATTTTTCTCTTGATCTATGTGGGGATTGAACTCCCCTTGCTTTTTTGGTAGACCAACACAGCAACCATCTGTGCTCCAATTTACTCTTGTACTTTATATGCACTTAATTTTATTTGATATTTCATCAAGGGCTATCCTAGTAGTTAAGAGCTAGTTCCGCCCCTACTTATGACTATGAGCATGATACATTTGTTCAAGTGAAAGTGATATTTCCGTGAGTTGGGCTCTCCAATAGTCGATATGCTCTTAACACTTTGTTTTGATGCGTGTCCATAAAGACATGGATGATGTGAATTCCAGAATATCTATAGACCCCACATCTGTTCTAAATGAATAGTCCGTATGATTCTACGGAGCGGACTCAACTGCTCGATAAGGCGATTTATAAAGGGACGTGCTTTTTCACATAAATTTTACTCTTTCACATACGACTTTTACAATATTACCCTTATTATTTTTTTCAATCCCTCACCCAATTATTTTTTACCCCTCTTCCCTCATCTCCCATCACCACTCACCGCTTTTGTTCACCACCACCTCAAAATAGTCATATTCCTAACCACGCGCATACCCAGAATAACCGTCAACCACCGTGCCTTCCACCACCCACGAACCCTAATTAATAATAATTGTTAAGCATATTAATTTCAGTAAAATTAAACCTAATAATTTCAATAAAACATTTAATAATTGCTAAAATCAAAATTAATTTACTATTTACATAATTATAATCCATTGTTCAAGTTTTAGAGCAATTAAATTCAATATTAGGGAAAGATGTATATAGAAGAGTTAATTTGATTATGCTTAGCAAAAGAGTGGAAAAGGGTATGGTATGGAAATTAAGAGTAAAGTTTGTATGTGAGAAAGTAGTGTGTGAGTCATTTTATACTTTAACTATCCTCCTATATACTAAGAGAATAAAATTGTACAAAATTTTCTCTCCAAAAAACATCAAGCTAAATAAGGAAACAAAAAGACTTATTTCTTTAGATTATTACCATTTCATCAAAATATAATCTTTTAATCAACTAATAATATTTTTTTTAACAGTTTTTCTAATGCGTGCCTTTTATCAATTATTAAGATTCTTTCATTTACCTTAATTATCTTTTTTTTTTCTCCTAAATATTTTTTTCCTCCCACCAATATCTTTCTCTTAAATATTCTCTCGTATGATTTCCATAAACCATGGGTAAATATTAATCATGCGTGCAAAATTGCACGGGTATGTATTTAGGTCGATATGGATGTTTTTTGAATGAATATTTTTATTTAAATTCTATTGTAATTATATTGAGGATGTAAATCCGTGATCTACATGATTAATATTTACACACGGTTCAACTACGTGTTGAAATGCAATGGTTTAAGATGAAAAAAACGTAATATAATATTCTAAATGTAATTTTCGAATATATAAAACTTTACAACCCGAGTAAAGAAAAAGAATTTGAGAATCTACTTTAACATACGCAAATTATTCTAAAAATTGGAAAATTTTATGATAGACTGCATTAGTAGTCGGATTAGATGTACACATATCTGAATCACAAATTAGAATTTTCAAGCCTTCTTTTCTTGTGACCCTGGAAAGTGCCACATAAAGCTGGCCATGACTAAACACCGGTCTTGGAAGATATAATCTGATCTGAGATAAAGATTGACCTTGACTCTTATTTATCGTCATCGCAAAACAAACACCGATGGGGAATTGCCTTCTACTGAAACGTACCGGAAATCTACTGGTGTCCGATGGAGTAAGTGTCAGTCGAGCAATATGCACTCTATCACCTCTATGGCTACTAGTTAAGACCGTACATCTTATTACGTGTGCCCATAGATTAGTGACAATTAATCTCGTACCATTACAGAGCCTGCGCGATTGATCAATGTTCCGTAGAAGCATCACCATAGCACCAACTTTCAGTATCAATTGGTGATTCGGGAGTCCGGCACATTTGATACTGTTGAGGAATTCAGTAGAGTGTCACCGTCAACTGTACCTCTGTCATTACTACACACCTCATTGGAGCATAAATAAATTCTCTCATCCTTTTTAATAAGCGACAAAACATAGTCATTTACCGATTCAACAATCTCGTGAGTAGGGGCGAGGATTGCCCTTTGCTGGAGATATTCCAGATTCCACATTTGTGCAAGCAGATCCGGATAAGTGACATCTACTAATGTTTTAATAGGATTTGTCACATCCTGAATGAGTAAATCGGCTGGTAATTCTAGATCAACTTTTCCATAATTTTCACCGCCTGCTAAACCATATTCAATCTCCAAGAGCCATATTGAGAATTTCTTTAACTCCTCAACATTTTCAGTTGAACTACCAACTTGTAAACGCATATTTTTTGTTAATTTAAGTACCTATACATATTTTAAATGCTATATAATTCCAATGCATTAAAAAAATAATAATTTAAATAAAACGCACATAAAACATTAATAATAGAAATAAATACCTTGCAGAGAGATCACAAATACGATGAACACAGGGATGCGACCATAACATTTGCTCTACTTCCTTTTGAAACAACCGGTAACATCTGTCTAAAATCACCCCCGAATACAACAACTTTTCCACCAAACGGGAGTTCAACATTTCCCACATGTACAACACGCATTACATCTTTCAAACTTTTATCAAGGGCCTCAAAGCAATGCATATGAGTCATCGATGCTTCATCCCATATTATGAGTTTAGCCCGTATCAAAAGTTCAGCTATGTAACAACCCCATATACCAAGGTGCCTTACCAAGACCACCCTAAAATATAGAGATGCTACCATCTCGGTTGCCCGAAGTACAATATATCAAAAGTGACCATCAAGAAACAACATTTAAAGTTCAACAGTTTAAAGTGTGTACAACTTACAAACCAAAAGCAAATGTACGATACAAACTGTCTCAACATAACTACTGACAACCAAAAATGTTATAGAACTACAGCGGAAGACTAAACTCAAGACTAGTGATGACTTCATCCCAGCCAGATCCCGCGAGCTATCCATACGATTACCTGCTAGACACTGCTCACCATCCCCGAATGGATCACCACAGTTTTCAAAACACATACACGGGGTCAGTTACTGAATAAACAAAATGAAAATCATACGTAAACCATACATCACATACCAACCATACAACACATTCTCCAAACTCCACGTCAAACTGAACACCTGACTACACACTAAATGTGTAGTCCTACCAGATTACCCATCACAACATGTAATCCACTCCACCAGTGGGGACCGCAGCCGTACCACCTAAGCTCCGCTCAAAACCATAGAGCGAATAACCCAATGATCATTAATGTGCACAACCCCCTTGTGACGGGAACCACAAGGGGCGAACAAGGGCGTTAAGCCATTCCTGCAAATGACTTCACTCAACCGAGGGCGCACCTCGCGAACCATATACAAACAATACAGCAACCATTCCACAATATGCTAAACATGCCAATTTCAATAATGTAATTACAGTCATCATACAATCATGCCACACAACATTCTTATACCATTTAAACAGTAACCGAGTAGGGAAACCCTACCTGGGACGTAAATCACCACACAAGCACAGAAAGATCAAAAAGCCTCCTCTACGAAGTCACCTCCTATACAATAAACATGCAATTACGATCTATTCAACAATTAACCCCAAAACCCCCTAATTACTCAAATTAGGGTTTTGACAACATTAAAGAATAGACATAAAAAAATACACTGATCTTACCCAAACGATGAAGAACGCAACGGTACGAAAAGCCCCAAAAGTTGCGAACTTTAGCCCTTGATTTGATAGCAAATAGAAGAGAGGATCTTACATTGAAGATAGTTGACCGTCATGTTATTCACTCAAGGATTGTCTGTTGTACGACAACGCATCCATGACTAAACTATTTCGATGATGCGACGTTGTTGACAGATCTGGGAGAGACATTCCCTCAAATCGGCTAAGGGTACTCCCATTTATTTGAAGAGAATTTTCAATATCAATAAGTGCATAATTTTGCAACTCTTCATCAGTTAGCTGTAAAGCTGGTAGACCGAAATTACTATATTATATATGTGAGTTTATATACTGAAACAATATATGCACGGAATAGATGAAGGTAAGAAGACGAAATATGAAAAATTGTTTTAAACATGTCCTAATCAAGAGAGCACTAAATATTTACTATAGATTAAAGACAAACCTTGATTGTTAAGAACATTGTGTTTCCAATGAAGGACACCGTCCGATAACAAAGACCAAGTTTCGTCCAAAACTTTGCTCAGCATAGACAAAGCGCCATAAAATAATAATGTCGCAAACAAGTTTCGCAGGTAGAACCCAGACCCCAATTAGCTGCTTCTTTGATAACCGCAATATACTCTCGATCATCACCAATTAAACCCAATGTATAACATGCTTCTCTAAATGTCGGATGAACAAAATCGTTGACAGTCCTGATATCCTCAAAACATTTTGGCCCCTTAACGTGGATTAACATTACTCTTATGAAATAAAGCTCTTCATTCACGTTTTTTCTTTTTCCAAACAAATTTGGTTGAAAATTGACAGTACAACAATTCTTTTGCAACCTGCATCTCACGCACTGTAGAGTTATTGCAGCCCATCCAATTAAGAAACTGTGACACCCCGAGCGAAGTTTTTTCTACAACCTCATCAACCCAATCATCTGTTGGAGTAAGTGTCCCCGAGAATAATGCGATCACATTGTCGATCATATTACGATCACATATTCAAATCTAATATTAAGAATACATGAGGGAAAATAATATTTTATTGTCAACTGGTCCATGGTACAAATCCTTGAGGAAATGTTCATATTATTGAACATGAAGACTTGAAGATTTTAAGGAGCTTTGGAGGATCTTCCACCATTTTTATGGCTCAAGAACAAGTGAAGGTATTAGACCTTACTTGTGCCCAATTCGGTCCGTTTATATGGTATGAAAAACCGATTTC
>VHZZ01009806.1:16864-35670 GCA_009801015.1 Silene noctiflora | reverse complement strand
TTTTTTATTCTCTTTTAATATAAAGGGTACTAATGGAATCTAGTGGTAAAATGTGCGGGAAGTAGTAAAATTGCGTGCGGGATTTAGCAATTACGTTAAAACAAATGGAGCAACAAAACTGCTTGTAAATTACTCGGTCACTCATGTACAAATTCTTATTTAAGACTGATATATCCAAGGCCGTCTCCGAGATTTCGGGGGCTCTGTGCAAAATTTAAAATGAGGCCCTCTTTTTTACTTTTTCGTTAATATGTGAAATCGATGTTAAAACGGTATTACTATTTAAAGTCAAAATTTAAGATTAAATTGCCCCAAAAAATGATATATATGTGTTGTCGAAAGAATATTTTTTACTAATTTAAATGGATAAAAATCTATGCAACAATATAAATTAAAACTACTCTTTATGTGATACGAGAGAAAAATAAAAGGATCCGATAAACTTTCAAACATGTAAAACTCAAAGGAGCAGGCTGAGAATCGAACTCAGAAAGTCTAGGAGACTAGGACAAACGTATGTTTTCTACCACCAGTCCAATGTCAATTTACTACTTTGTTAGTGCACTTCTACATATATATATGAACGCTCTCACACGTTATTGGGCCCCCAAAAATTGGGGGTCCTGTGCCGTCGCACGGGCCGCACGGGCTAAAAGCCGAGCCTGGATATATCCATTTTAGATTTAAAACGAATCAAATAAAATAAATAAGATAAAAGTAAAATGCATTGCGATTAGAAAAAAAAAAAACTTGTCTATATATACAAATCGAATATCGTTTAGCCCTTTTAATCTTAAACGTACATCTCCGCCTTGAAAAAAAACTACTCGATTAATTACATAATCTAGCAACTTGCATTAATCTATGTTATGTTAGACTGTGTGGTTTGTGTAAATGATATGTGTTCCCTTCTCATTAATCAATTAGCATATTTATACAATAAGCAATAGATTAGGGCCTAAACTACATGGACTAATAAGCCGGCCCTAATACCCCCCCTCAAACTGGAGCATGAAGATCAAGAATGCCCAGTTTGCGGAGAAGAAACATAAACTGGGAAGAAACTAAAGACTTCGTAAAGATATCAGCCAATTGATGTTGAGTTGAAACATGTATCGGCTTGATAAGACCAGCACAAACAGCGTCACGGATGAAATGACAGTCGATCTCGATATGCTTCGTTCGCTCATGGAAAACGGGATTCAGAGCAAGCTGTATGGCAGATAGACTGTCGGAATAAACAGTAATAGGAGAAGAGAAAAGAATACCAAGACTTGTTAATAAGCCCTTGACCCATTTGAGTTCGCAGAGAATGGTAGACATAGCACGATATTCAGCTTCGGCGGAGGAAAGAGAGACCGTATGTTGTTGTTTCGTCTTCCAAGATATAGGTGAGTCCCCAAGAAAGACGACCCAGCCAGAAACGGACTTGCGGGTGGTTAGACAGCCGCCCCAATCGGAGTCACACCAGCCGCTAACCACGGGTTTGCTATCGGCCCTCAACAAAATTCCTTGACCCGGACTACCCTTTAGATAACGGACGACCCGGAGCGCAGCATCCAAATGCTCCTTGCGGGGCGCGCTCAAAAAACGAGATAAGACATGCACAACATAAGAGAGATCCGGTCGCGTAACAGCTAGGTACACCAAGCGCCCGACAAGGCGGCGATGTGCTTCAATATCATCCAAAAACGCACCTGTAGCCGCCCCTAAGGTATGGTTTAACTCAATAGGAGTATCCACGGGTTTAGCACCCAACAAACCAGTCTCGGAAATGATATCAAGAGCGTATTTCCGTTGTTTTAGGAAAATACCCTCCGAATTACGGGCAACCTCAATACCAAGAAAGTACTTCAACACTCCCAAATCTTTCATGTGAAAACACTTCCCGAGATAATTCTTAAAAGCCAAAATAGCAGCCGAGTCATTGCCCGCAACAACAAGATCATCCACGTAAACTAAAACATGAATACATATATCATCACGAGTATAGCTAAAAAGAGAGTAATCAGAATAATATTGACTGGACCCGTATTTGCGCAAGGCCGCAGCCAACTTGGCAAACCAACATCGTGGAGCTTGCTTAAGCCCATAAAGAGATTTTCTGAGACGACATACCTTCCCCTCGCGACCCTGGCTAAAGCCCGGGGGAAGCTTCATGTAAACTTCTTCGTCAAGATCACCGTGCACAAAAGCATTGTGCACGTCCATTTGATGGAGTTCCTAGTTTTTAATAGCTGCAACTGCTAATAAAGAACGGACCGTAACCATTTTAACGACAGGTGCAAAAGTCTCACCATAATCGATGCCTTCAACCTGATGATTACCAAATATTACCAATCGGGCCTTATATCTCTCAACAGTGCCATCAGAGTTATATTTTATTTTGTACACCCAACGGCAACCCAGAGCTTTCTTATCGGACGGAAGATCAGAAAGCTCCCAAGTAGCATTATTTTCAAGAGCCGTAATTTCAGCTTGCATTGCCTTACACCAATCTGGGCTAGACAGAGCAGCACGAAAATTGGGTAGCTCAACACCCGTAGTAATAGCTGCAAGAAAAGCTCGGTGGCGCAAGGAAAAATTATGAGTAGATAAATAATTAGCCAAGGCATAGGGAGTACCTGAGGAACAAGGAGAGTCGGGAGAAGAGTCGGAATCGGAGGAGGTATCGGCAGTGGTACCAACAACAAAATCATGCAGCCGAGTGGAAGGGAACTTGGGCCTCTTGCCATGACCCATGTCAGTCGTGGACGTATCAGTCGGCCCTGTACCCGCGGGAGCTGCCCCAGCAGTAGCAGTATCCGAACCCAAGCTGTCAGAGGTAGCGGTAGCTGAACCCGGACCAGCTGTGTCAAGATCAGTAGTATCGAAATTGTCCGAACCCGAACCCGTTTCAACATTCGAGGATTCAGGGGAAATGGGACTGTGAGGCTCGGTTTCAGGGGCTGACGTAGTCGGGGAAAGCGTAGCATCCGGAAAGTAAGGAAAGCTATGCTCATAAAAATACACATCCCGACTCACAAAAATTTCCCGAGTAGTCAAATCAAGAACCTTCCAACCTTTTTTATTGTGGGGATAGCCAAGAAATAAACATTTGCGGCTCCTTTTAGCGAATTTATCCCCTTTGGTATTTAAATTATGAGCAAAACACAAGCAACCAAAGATCCGAATTTGTTGGTAATGTGGAGCGGAGCCAAACAAGAGTTCATATGGGGTCTTATTTTGTAACAAAGGGGAAGGAGTGCGATTAATTAAATAGGCCGCGGTGAGTATACATTCACCTCAAAAATCGATCGGAAGGTGAGCTTGAAACATCAAAGCACGAGCTACGTTCAAAATATGACGGTGTTTCCTTTCGACACGCCCATTTTGTTGAGGGGTGCCGACACATGAGGTGCGAAACAAAATTCCATTCACACGAAAAAATTCAGCCATGTTAAAAAATTCTGTCCCATTATCTGATTGTACGTGCTTTACTACGGCCGAGAACTGAGTTTTGACCATGGCAAAGAAACTTAAAAACATATCCGTGACCTCCTTTTTATCGAGAAGTAAATAAACCCAAACAGTTCTAGAATAATCATCCACAATAGTCAGAAAGTATTTGGCTCCACAGGAAGACGGTGACCGATAAGGGCCCCATAAATCGCAATGAATTAATTCAAAAATTGTCGAGGCTTTATTATTATTTGAATCGAAAGTACTATGGCTATGCTTTGCCTCATGGCAAATATCACAAACAATGTCTGGATTGGAACGAGAATTACTAACACAAGGCAAAAATTTAACTACTTTATCGGATGGATGGCCCAGACGTCGATGCCATAACTTGAAAGAATCGGCGCTCACCCGATTTATTGTTGGTTTAACCACCGCACGCAGCAAATAAAGTCCGTCCTTTTGCTCACCGACTCCAATCCTCGTCCTCAAAAAACGGTCCTGAATATGACAAGAGGTGTTAGTAAAACTAATAACACAATCCGTTGCAGCAACCAATTGAGATACCGATAAGAGATTGCAAGTAAGATTGGGCACATATAAAACATTACGCAAAACAAGAAATTCATTTAAACAAACCGTCCCAGCTACATTAGCCGAGACACTATGACCATTGGGAAGCGTAACCGGATAAGGAGGTATTGGATGTGGGTCGGCCAACCATGAATCATCTCCGGTTACGTGATGTAAGGCTCCTGTATCAATAATCCAATGAGGAGACATACCACTAAGACGATCCTGTGTCGGAATAGAAGAGGAGCTGCTACCCCCTAGAAAATTCACACGCCCTGGTGTGTGAGAAGAAGGTGCTCGTTTTGCTTTCATTTCTTCAAGAGTACGGGGACGATCGCCCCACCAGTCCGGAAATTTTTGAGACTTTATAAAACAATTAGGCACGTCATGACCCGTAGCGTTGCAAAAAGAGCACCGAATTTTATGTCGCTCCTGTCGCTCGGCATCCCTCATAGCACGCCAATCAGGGGCAGAGGACGTACTACCAGTCGCAGCAGGGGCACTCTGTACAGCAAAGGCCATGACGTCCGGCACCTCAGGCGTCACGATAGGGCCAACAAGGAGGCGTTCTTCTTGCAAAACCGCATGATACACACGGCTAAGAGAGGGCAGAGGATCGAGAGCCAGCTGATGGTTTCGAATGAGTCCGTAAAGAGATTTATCCAAACCCATTAGAAATTTATGGAGCCGCTCCGTGTCTTGCCGAGCGAGAGCAGCCTTAGTCACGCCACAAGTACAATCAATAGTGGTACACGAAAAAGGAGGTTCATGAGCACCAAGGGCATCCCATAAAGTTTTTAAATTGCCATAATATGTGGTAACTGACATACCTTTCGTCTGACGACATTCATGTAATTGGGTTTTCAAGTTATGAATTTTTGCGCCATCAATAACAACGAATTGATCCGAAATTTCTGACCATAGAAGTCGAGCATCTTCTGTATCCGACACACTGTCCCGAATCGATGGATCAATCGAGTTTAGGATCCATTGAACAACGGTGCAATGTACAACTTCCCATTGGCTAAGCATGAATGCATCGGTGGGCTTGGTAATCGAACCATCGCAAAAACCGTATTTGCGTCTTGATTTCAAAGATCGACGCATTGAACGACTCCATTCATCATAATTGTCGCTACGGAGTTTGACATGGGTAATTGAGTGGCCCGGCCCTTCTTGATTCACGAGAGAGAATGGTGAGAGAGAATCAATTTTGGGTGAGAGTTCGATGTCATCACCGGGCATGGCGGCAGCGGAGATGATCTTCGTCTTGTTGTTTTTTTATTGTGTTTTTGTATTAGGGTTGTGGAATATCGTAACCTAATCCTGATACCATGTTAGACTGTGTGGTTTGTGTAAATGATATGTGTTCCCTTCTCATTAATCAATTAGCATATTTATACAATAAGAAATGGATTAGGGCCTAAACTACATGGACTAATAAGCCGGCCCTAATAATCTACTGCGTCTTACGTTAAACTATCTTCAACCACGGGCAATCAATAACTTCTCATCATAAACACAGAATTTGGAGCGAGTATATAATACCATTAGACTTAGACTTGGTATGGTAATCTCTTAAGTTTGTATTATTGTATCAAAGCGTCTTGCTTGTAACGAACACTATCTGTCACAAGTTGAAGACGAATAATATCTCTCTTACTAGGCAAATGGGAAAGCAAGTGGGGGGAAATGGAGCACCCCACTTGCCCTCCCATTTGTGATATTGTGAGAGAGGCATTATCCGTCTTCATTTTGTGACGAATAATGTCCGTCTTCAATGAGAATTTGTGTTATTGTATTATTTGTATACTCTTTGTTGACTAAAATTCTTATTGACATATTCTACCATGACAAGAAAAAAAGGGTTTACTCTAGTTTTGGCATTATTCAACTTAGTCTGGCTCGATTACTTGAGTTTAGTTTCATTTGGTTTATTCTACTCATAATTTGGTATCAATGTAATATTTCAGTCTACTTTCATTTTATTTCAGTTGAGTTTTTTATTGAAATAATTTTCTCATAAACATGTGTATAAAACAGCCTTATAATAACTTTCTTACAAACCTATACTATATGTCTCTAATATATATTGAATTGACTTCTAAATTAAAAAACAAATAATTACTCATTTAGATATTTTTACATATATTTGGCAATTTCACAAAATCCATTTTGAATTCATAAATGAAAGATGTTGAAATCTATTCATCTGATTAGAACTGTTCATCAATCATACCATCCATTCATCTCGATTTATTTGATTCACAAAATAAACATAATATATAGACAAATTATTTTCGGATTAGCAAAGATTTAACCCGTTTACCATCCCAAACTCACTTATCAATAAACAAAATTCTTTATATATATCTGGCTCGCATCCAATCTAAATCCGCATTCGATCACCTTTACCATTGACGTTGAGCTTTCAGAAATTAACAAAGATTTGACCCATTTACCATCCCAAACTCACCTATCAATAGACAAAATTCTTAAATATATATCTAGCTCACAACGAGTCCAATTCCGCATTTGATCACCTTTACCCCTGATGTTGAATTTTATTTGGAGCACAACTATTTAATTTCACGCGCGAAGCAAGGCACTTTATAGCAACATATATTGCCATAGTGGCATACCAATAATTCAATCACTCAATCATCAAATCATCACTTTCACCCAATTTTTTTTTTTATTCATTTTCTTTTCCAATTTTTTTGGCTCTCTCTTTTATTCCTCAATCAATTTCGTTCCATTCTCTTCATTTCCCTCATTTGAATCTAATTCTTTACATTTTCCCTTAAAATTTCACTGTTTTTTCTTTTTTAAAATAATTCACACCAAATTCACACTAAATTCACACCAAATGAAAAAATAAAGTAGGACCCATTTCATGAAAAAATACACTTCTATAAATACTTGCTTCATATCTTAGCTCAAGCTTATGCTAAACTCACTTCTCATCTTACCTTAGGCTTTAGCCTTTGATTATTTATTTCTTAATTAATCATAATCGTAATCATAATCGTAATACGATTTTATTTTGTTTTATTTTAATTACTTTCTCAATTAATATGGCTAAAGGTCGACGATTGACAACTAGTCATAGCGAACGTTTACTCGGTACAACTAGCTTTAACAACTACGGACAGGTCGGACACGTCCCATATAACGGGAACGTGTCCGAATTCGCTGAGGAGGATATATGGTCAATGGTCGAGCACGTGCCGGACCATAACCAACAGAATCACGGGAGTGGCGATTATGATTACGTGGACGCGTGGACACCACGCGCTGCTCCGGAGAGTGGGAGACGGGATCGTGTCAGCCACCAATCGAAAGCGGTCCACGTTGGCGGGTTGTCATTGGCGTTTGAGGATGAAACGACGTCATCTCGTAGAATTGTGCACCAATTCGGAACAGGGGCTAATAATAATGGAGGTAATGGTGGGGCCCACCGAGTTGGGAGACACGTGGTGGCCTCGTCAGCTCCAGTGAACGTTCCTGATTGGAGCAAGATTCTCCGAGTTGACTCGGCCGAGTCGATGTTCGACTCTTACGAGGATGATCAGGTCGATGACTCCGGTATGGAGCCGCCTCATGAGTACTTGGCCCGAAGCCGAAAGATGGATGCCTTTTCGGTTTATGAAGGCGTGGGCCGGACCCTTAAGGGTCGGGATATGAGCCGGGTTCGTGATGCGGTTTGGAGTCAAACTGGGTTTGAAGGGTAACCGTATAGAAAGCCCTACGTAGAATTTGAAAAAAAAATAGTCACAAATAAGTTTATTGTGATTTTCCCCCCTCATTTTATGGCGTTGGGTACAAAATAACAAAAAAAAAAAACTAGCATGGTTTAGGATATGAGTAATTTTTGTTGGGGATATTTAAGTAATTTCACTAAATTGTGTGGTCTGAGTGAACATAAGGCCCAATGGGCCCACGACCCGCCCCGTTATTTTAGTAATAATTTGTATTCCGTAGTAAATTTTGAAGAACAATTTTTTAATATGTAAGTGTTTATATGCACAATTATTATGTAAGAAAATTATTGATAATGAACTTGTCTTAAGACCTTAATTAAACAGCTATGAGCGATCTTGTTAAGTCATTTTAGTTTATTATTTTAATTAGTTTGTCTTCTTATAAATGTGATGGATATGCAGAAAATGAGTCACATTTTGTTCTTTACTTGGACAATTATGTATTTATGTATAGTACTGTCATTATTTAGTTATTAATGGTGTTCTTATTTAACATTCTATTGTTACTTGTTTTGGTTAATACTTTAACGATTACTTTACCTGCCAATTAGTTACAAGCACATCTTTTGTGTTCGTGTGCATAAAAAGATGTCAGAAAAAATTTCCTTAATATCGAGTTTATAGAACTCTCAAGATGTAATGTTAGTAAAAACATTGTATATGTACATTTTACAATAATAGAAAAAAGATAAAGACACTTATGTTCCTAACATAACTAATTGCGATAGAAAATTTTACATTTACGTGTTTATAATTGAAGGTATAACTTACGTAAATCTCTATGTGAAGTTCCCTTACCCTATTCAACCCAAGTATTTGTGATAAACAGATAATCATGTTTAAATAACTTAGTCTTGCTGGATAATAGATGAAGTCATTTGCATTTGGCAATTAAGATCATCTGTCTTTATTTTCATCTTTATTTTTTATGTAACGGTTCAGATTCAATCTTTAGATGATCTAACGGTGTCAATTAGATGAATTTAAAACTAGGCAAAGAGTAGGTGCATGATGAGGTTGAAGTGCAATGGGTTATAGTGATAGATGTTGATAGAGGGATTAGGTCATAAAATTAATGATAACATAATATGGGTCACTAATCACTATTGATGTAAAATCAATAAATTAATGAGATTTGATTAGTTTCAAGTGCTTAATGCTAGAAAAATATTATGGTTAATTGAGTGTTATTATAGAGTGACGCAAGACTTGATGTAGACCACTAAATTACTTTATTCCACTAGTACTAAAGTACTCAAACAGCATATTATTTGTTTGTATACTGTTTACAAAATTGCCATCATATTCAATAACGTAGATTAGAAATCACAAATTCTCGTTTATGACGATATTATTCTGTTAATACAAGTTTGTGATCTCACACATGAAACAAGTGGTAGGGAATTGTAAAAGGTTACAAGGTTCTGACTATCACAAGTAAGAATATTTGTTATTTCAAAAGTTTCAATTTAGAGAAATTGATTGATTTGATTTTTGATTAAATGGAAATGTGGAGAAAAAAGATTAATGTGACAAGAATGGATTGTACAATAACAATGATTATTTGATGATTAATAAGTAAAATACTATTTTTCGTACATAAATACTTCAATAGAGCTGTTTCACTTAAGTATTGGAGTATCACAAATGGTTATCAAAGTATCAAAATAGTTATCGAACTTAACTACTCCTGTAAGGGCATTGATCAGTTACCATTAAATTTTACTAACTAACAATAGAAAAAGTCGAATTTTTAACTTTGATCGGAAAAACATGTGATATTAGTTGTTTTTCTCCCATGATGATACTCAAAAATAGGAGAAATAATAAGGGAAGATCTTTCAAGAGATGTGCTGGAAGGAAATACTTTATATATTGCGTATTAAAAATGATAGTTTGCAACTATATAAATAATTTAAGGATAATTTCAGATAAATCAGCTTCAATTAAAAAATTAAAATGTTCGTTTGAGACTTGCTTTTTAACTGTTTTATTGATCACAACTAATTGGAGCATTGTGTTGAACAAGGGTAAAAAACATGGTAGAGAACCCGACTAACAATGCAATGATCAATTTTAAACACAAAACGCTCTTATATTTTTCTCTTATGTTGATATTTCAGACAATAAATCTTTCTTGTGTTCTCACATTTGTAGTTTGTAAGAGGTTACAAGCTCATGACGAAAAGTATCCATTATAATTGAAAATTTGTGTATTTCAGAATCTTATATTCCTTCTAAT
This sequence comes from Silene noctiflora, assembly GCA_009801015.1. Lineage (NCBI taxonomy): Eukaryota > Viridiplantae > Streptophyta > Magnoliopsida > Caryophyllales > Caryophyllaceae > Silene > Silene noctiflora. Next base: position 25,650 of record VHZZ01009806.1, on the reverse strand, counting down.
TTATTTCCACCAAACTAGCCCTTACTTATAGTCAAAAGTATACGTAATATTAGCCAAACATTAACATGTGAGTTTATGATTCATGTCACAAATTCACAAAACAAATTTCTTATTTCTCTAGTAATTTGTAAATTTAGTGGTACCAAACAAAAGGCAAATAAGTACAAAATACTCAACTCAAAGGTCTTAAAGACTAACAAAGTGGACAAGAATTGTAGGGCTTTCATCCCAAGGAAGAAGGGCAACCAATGGCATAATTTCTTTGAAGGGATCAGAGAAAAGAAGGGTGGTTCATGGTCGTGTCATGTTTGTTTTCAATCAAATGCATAGATATGGGATGGTTTGGTTTCTCACCATTTTCTTGAACACAAATTCTATTTTCTATCCGTCACAAGCTGAAGACGGATAGTGCTCCTCTCACAATATGCAAGTGACACTAAACATGGATGCTCCATTTTCCACCCACTTGTCCTCCCACTTGCTTTATTGTGGGGGGACACTATCCGTCTTCAACTTGTGACGGATAGTGTCTCCGTCACAAGGAAGACGCTTTGTTTCTTAAAAGAAATGGATTCCCAATTTTATTAACGGTTCGGATTAAATTTTGTAATGATTCAATGACGATAATTGTTTCATAAAAAAAGTTTTATTAAATAAAGAGGGAAAATATATTAAAATATGGATGTATTAGAGAGAAAACGGAGAGAAAAAAAGAGAGAGATCAAATTTGATATGAGACCTCATGGTGGCACAATTTGACAAGGTCTAAAAAAGATGTTACAATGTACTTGATAGATGAAACAATTTTGGTGGGGATTTGATATTTTCTTCATTTCTCACTTTTCTTGAGAAAGAGACTCTCACCTTAGTTATAAGGGGTTTACATTAACGCGGTGATAATTGTTGTTTATTTATTTGATTATTAAAGTAAGGCTATTTTTAATCCCAAAATTAGGGATAAATGAATGGTATATATCGGGAGCATTGGTTATTATTCTTGGGCAAATGCCATTATAACTTCTTTTCTTATCCATATCATCTCTTTTAAATGAATTTAAATCGTATAAATTAGGGAAATTGAAAATTTTGAAAGTTTTAGTAAAAATATTCAAATTTATTTTGAGTTCCCCTTATATCATTACTCGTTCATCCATGATGAAATATTTCACCATTCTGAGTTAAAATCGATCATGACTCCTCCATCGCATCGCGTATAAAGTAGAATTGCATATAAAATTAATAGAGTTGATCATTCAGTATCCAAAAGGGTAATGGTAATTATATGTACAATGTACGCCATAATTGTATGCCCTACTCAAATTAGGAATTAAGTTGGTTAAATTAATAATATAAGCTAGAGGTGGTCCTTGTGTATCCTCATCATGATCAAAGTAAAACACATAATGGTAGCACAACGCATATTCTTTTGATCTATGATGATCGATGTATGTTTAATGTAATGCCCATTTTGACTGATAAAGTTAAGAAAGTGATTGACAAGAAACTCATGAAATTTCAAACTACTTTGCATCTTGTTCCTCTTTTTTAGTTTTCTGGTAAAGTTGTAATAAATCAAAACGTATATTTGTATTGCTTTTAATAAACGTCACTACTATATACACTTACCATTCATTGTTTTTTTGTTTGTAGTAGGCCAACCAAACAAAGTTCTAGTGTTATGTTGGTGTTCAACTCTCTTCTATAACAAGGAAATTAAATTTAAAATTAGATGCAAGTATATGTGAATTAGAGGGGATCGAATGCCAACTTGACCTGATGCAGGTTAGGCTAACACATCTTTTCAGCCCACACACCACATATAATTTTGGACAGGTTTGTGGGCCGAACCTTGTAAATTTTAGAAAATACATTGTCCAAGGCCACTTTATAGATGATTTATTCGTTGATTACATAAATAAGAATACGAGTATAGTTATGACGATCATCGCTAATACGTACTTATTTTTTATTTCTATATGTTAATACATTTTTCAACTTTGATGTGAATGACAACTTTTTATAACATAGATATCATATTTTTGAAATAGTTTTAAGAATTGAAAGTACCTTCACCTGGAAAGATAACAATTTTTTCGACCCATATGAATGTGGGTTAGGGGGTTTCGGACAGGTTCATGGGCCGGACCTTTGTAAAGTTTGGAAATGTTCAAACTCACATTGTTAGCGAGCCGGGAGCAATGGGTCGTCAATCGTCATGTCCATAACCAACTCTGATGTAGATGATCTAACTCATTACATGAATAAGGATATGAAATATAGTTATGACTTATGATCATTGCTAATTCGTGTTCTCCATATCTGTGTTAATACACTCTTCAACTTTGATGGGCAAGACACTCTTTATACCATATTACAAGTATTATATTTTGGCAATTGTTTTAGGCTTGAAAATGAACTTACTCAGAAAATTAAATTTAGAATCTTTTATTTCAAAAAAAAAAAAAGATTATTTCGTTTATAAAAAGTCACCATTACAAGCATAATGGTGTGAGTTTATTCATCTTAAATTCAACCTCTCGTGTCTCTACATTTTTAATTTTCTTATCAACATTACTCACATTACACAGTGACAACCGATATTAATATCTAAACAGTATTTACTAATATCAATAAGTGAATGCTTTTATTACATAGGAAGACCGTCTTATATGTAAAACCGTCTTATTATATATTCTGTGATGTCTAAATCATTGTAAAGCTACTAGCTAGGAGTCTAAGACTCCAAGTAGTGTGTATCTAAATTTCTCCAATTGAAAATCCACATCATCCTTAAGAACGAAGAGGTGAAATTTGTGGCTATAAGAAACTCATAAATCGCATCTACCTCATTATTTAATCTTTGGATGTAACACAAGAAGTTGGTAAACCTTAATCGTCACAACAATTAGAAGATAATATTTGCAAATTGCAATCAATCAATGTATTAATTATTCACATTAAAGTTTACCATAGTGGTGTTTGTGTGTGCGGTTTCTTTTCGTTGTACTTAAATGATGAGAATTTCTTACACCTCATTTTGATTAAGACATAATCAATCATGCAGTTTTTGCTTATTGATTGGGTATTAGGACATTGGATTGTAGTTTTTGTTGACATTTTACTACAAAGACATTTTGTGTATGTCACGTCGTCATAAGTTGGTTAATATAACAACATTAAACTAATTTTAGATAATTTTATACTCTCTTTGACCTTGTCAATTGTTTTCCATGGTTTTGACACAAAGACCAATGAAAGAGGTGAGAACCAATTATTAAATTATAAATGGATTAAATTGGGTATGAAAGATCAAATTGCTCATAAAATGCATTCCTAAAATAAAAAAGACAACAATTGACTGAGACATCTCAAAATATAATAGGATAACAAATGATTGGGACGGAGGGAGTACTTAGCACAAATTCGTATTTGTAACTGTTATAAACGTAGAAGCTTGAAATGTATCAGAACCGATCAAAATAATGTTAAATGAAGAGTTGCTTGTGAGATATCACAAGTAACTTTTGCGTAACAAGTAAAAATATGTTAAGACGATATGAGGGGAACGTTGTGTTATTATTGATTCAGACTATCGTTTCTATAGTTACATATAAGGGCTTCTAGTGGCCAAGACCGATTACTAATAATACGATACATCATAATCCTAACACGCCCCTCAAGCTAGAGCATGGAGATCAAGAATGCCCAGCTTGTGGAGAAGGTAAAAAAACTATTGCACACCCAAAGCCTTTGTAAAATATCAGCAAGTTGCTCGTTTGTAGAGACATGTGTCGTGGAAATCAACCCCTCCGTTATCGCATCACGAACAAAATGACAATCGATCTGGATGTGCTTAGTACATTCGTGAAAGACCGGATTCTGGGCAAGGTGTAAGGAGGACTGACTGTCACAAAACAGTTTCATAGGCAAAGAATAAGTAACATCCAAACTGAGCAAGAGACCCCGCAACCATTTTAACTCACAAACAACAACAGCCATGGACCGGTATTCAGCTTCGGTGGAAGAAAGGGAAACATTAGTTTGTTTCTTTATTTTCCAAGATATCGGTGACCCACCAAGAAACACAAACCAGCCGGTGGTCGAACGACGGGACAAAGGGTAGCCAGCCCAGTCAGAATCGCACCAACCAGAGATATCAAAGTCATTATCAGACCGCAAAAGTATACCTTGGCCCGAACTACCCTTCAAATAACGAACCACGTGCAAGGCAGCTGCCATATGCTCTTGTCGTGGCTGATGTAGAAAGCGAGAAATAATATGCACCACGTAAGATAAATCTGGCTGTGTCACCGCAAGATAGACTAAACGTCCAACAAGACGTCGATACGACTCAACATCATTCAAGATCGCACCACCAGCTAAACCGAGTTGATTATTTTGCTCGAGAGGAGTCACGACAGGTTTGGCACCAAGCAAGCTCGTCTCAGAAATAATATCAAGGGCATATTTACATTGACTATGGTAAATGCCGTCTGCGCTACGCGCCACTTCAAGACCAATAAAGTACTTAAGAGGCCCCAAATCTTTCATATGAAAACAATTCCCCAAATACGTCTTCAAAGTATAGATGACGGAAGCATCATTACCCGCAATGACAAGGTCATCAACATAAATTAGAACAAATAGACGTACCTTCTTTAGCGAGTAAGAAAATAATGAATAATCAGAATAAGACTGACTAAAACCATAATCCCGGAGCGCAGTAGCAAGCTTGGCAAACCAGCAGCGAGGAGCTTGACGTAGGCCATATAAAGTCTTTTTCAAACGACAAACCTTTCCCTCCTTGCCACGACCAAAGCCGGGTGTAAGTCTCATATACACTATCTCGTTCAAGTCACCGTGCAAGAGCCAAAAAGGCATTATGTACATCCATTTGATGTAATTCCCACCCCTTTACAACAACAAAAAAAAAAAAATCGAATCGTGACCATCTTGACAACAGGTGCAAAGGTCTCCCCATAATCCAAGCCTTCTACCTGATGATTTCCAAAGACAACAATACGAGCTTTAAAACGTTCAATAGTACCGTTAGATTTATACTTAACCTTATACACCCAACGACACCCTAGGGCCTTTTTGTCAGACAGAAGATCGGTCAGCTCCCACGTTTCATTGCATTCAAGAGAGTCTATCTCATCTTTCATTGGGGCACACCACTTTTCATCTCGAATTATTTCCTTAAAAGTGGGTGGTTCATCATTTGAAGTAACGGCTGCACCAAAATGACGATGTCTCTCCGAAAAAGAATGTGAGTCAACATAATTTGCTAAAGAATAAGGCGTATCTGAGGGCGACAAGCCCCACTCAGTGAACGTGAGGATGGATTTTGTGCGGTGCCAAGAACATAACCACGCAATCGATATTTAGGAAATTTTTATTGTCGACCACGACCAAACTCAATGTCGTCAGTCATGCTAGTCTCACTCTCGACACTCACTCCAACCACACCAGAAACAGACCCCCTCTCGGATGCAACCCCCCCCCCGTGTCATTTGAGGAGACAACAGTGGACACCCCCCGGTGGCAGCCCCACCATCCTCGGCTGTACCATTAAACGGGGCATCAAAAATAGTCGTGGGATCTAGAGGGGTTAAAGGGGAAGCAGACGAGGAGAAAGGGAATAAGGTCTCATGAAACACAACATCACGCGAGACAAAAAAAAGACTTCGTCTCAAGATCATATAATTTCCAACCCTTCTTGTTATTAGGATAACCCACAAAAATACATTTCCGATCTCTTTTTTCAAACTTATCACCACGTGTATGTTGGTTATGAGCAAAACAAAGGCAGCCAAAAACACGCAGGTTCTTGTAAGACGGGAATACATTATAAAGACACTCATAGGGGGTCTGATTATCAAGCAAGGCCGTTGGAGTATGATTAATCAAATGAGCAGCAGTAAGTATACACTCACCCCAGAAAGATTTGGGCAAATTAGCCTGAAATAGAAGAGCTCTTGCAACATTCAATATGTGACGATGCTTGCGTTCGACACGAAGATTTTGTTGAGGCGTGCCAACACAAGATGTCTAGAAATGTATCCCATGCTTGAAAAATAACCAGACATACAATTGAGCTCATTACCGTTGTCACTTTAAACGCATTTGACAGTTTTATAAAATTGAGTGGCAACCATAAAGAGGAAATTCATAAACATTTCAGTAATCTCCGTCTTATCAAGTAGTAAATAAATCCAAGTGGCACGAGAATAATCATCAACAATTGTCAAAAAGTTCATGCACCACAAGAAGAGACAACACGATAGGGCCCCTAAAGATCACAATGAATTAATTCAAATTTGTCCAAAGCACGCTTATTATTTAAAACAAAGCTACTACAAAGCTATTTCGCAAAATGACATGTTTCACAAATGGAGTCCTTATTAAAATTAAAACTACTAGCAAAAGGAATAGCCTTGAAAGCTTTATTAGACGGATGTCCCAGACATTGATGCCAAAGAGCAAGAGAACCTGAATCACTCACAGAATGCACCATCGTTTGCCGAGCACCTGCACAAATCCAATAGAGTCCATCCCGCAGCTCACCTACTCCAATCGTCATCCTCAAAGAACGGTCCTGAATAAGACAAAAATTCTTAGCAAATTCGAAAATATAATCATGATTAGAGGTAAGTTGTGAGACGGAAATAAGATTGCAAGTCAAGCTGGGAACATATAAGACATTATGCAAAGTAATTGTATCACTGATAAAAACCGAACCCATGACTGTAGACGCAACCTGTTGTCCATTGAGAAGGCCAACATGACGGGACAGAATGACGCGCTGTGCTGCCAAACATGACAAATTGCCAGTGACATGGTTGGAAGCACCCGTGTCTAAAATCCAAGAGGACATACCACTCAAACGATCAGAGGCAACGAAATTTGTGGAAACACTCGAGGTCACCTGTAACACCCGTAAAATTGGGTTTTAAGCTTTAAAAGTAATTTAATAAGTTATTTAAAATAAATTACGGTTTAATCGTATTTTTGGGTAAAAATATATATATATTTAAACTATTTTGATAATTAATTAGACTAATTACGATTTTAAATATTATTTTTATAAAATATATATTTTATGGCATAATATTTGTATTAGTAATATTTCATTCCGTCTTGAATGTATAGTAGAATTGAGACGTAAAATAGGTGGATTCCGACTCATTTGGGTTGTATTAGGCCTAAGTTGGTATAAGGACCCAAATCATACCATTTTTCCACTTCAACCAACATAAAACCCTTCTCCTTCCTCCTCTTTCTCAGCACACTTTCTTCCAAAGAAACTCCATTGTTGAACCAAAATCCCTCCAAGCTTAAGACACTCATATCTTCTTYGTTTCTCAATCGTTTTCCTTGATTTTTGCGCCGTTCTCTTCCTTTTATTCTCCTCCTTCTTTGTAAGACATAAAGTTCCGGTTTTTCCTCTCTTCTTCCCAAAATTCAAAAACCCCATCTTTCAATTATGGAGGGTTTTTCATCTAACACACTTTATTTTGCACTTAGGTGAAAACTTTGACGATCCGGAGGCCGACTCCTACATAATTGAAGACTCGCTCGAAGACTAGGAAGCTAAAGGTAACGGTGATAGGTTACTCGACAATACATTTGATTTATGTTCTTAATTGTGTTAATTTTGGTGTGTATAAGTTAAAGATGAAAGATTTACATGTTTTAACATGCCCCTTGTTTAGTTCATGAATTATAGTGTTCATCTTATGTGAACGAGGAACATTTGTTTGGTTTTATGTTTTGTTTTGTTAAACATACCATCTTTTACATGTTTTGAGTTAATTGTAATATGAATCATGAAATTGTGATAGAGTGGTGAAATCGGTTTATAATGGATGCGTGGTTGCCTTGCATACTGTTTTTACGCATTATACGTGTCTTCCGTCTCATAAGCATGCTAGAAATCCATCGTAGAAATCAAGTTGGTGTGATTTTGGCCGATTTTCGTGCACAGCGGCCCCCAGCCGGTGGACTGGCCGCCGTTGGTTCACCGGGCTTGAGAGTTTCTGTATCAAACTTATTGTTTTTGAGGTGCAGTGTATCCCAGCCGGTAGGCCGGCAGCCGGTGCCTCTGCTGGCTGGGAGCCTCTGCAAGTTTTCATTGAATTTTGATGGAGTTGTTGCCCCAGCCGGTCAACCGGCCGGGAGGTCCCTTACTTTGTTTTTGATATAATGCCTGCTGCCCCAGCCAGTGGGCTGGCAGCCGGTGCCACTGCCGGCTGGGAGCCTTCTGATCCTCTTTTGCAGTCTCTTTGATTGTTGCCTTGAGCCTCAGCCGGTGGGCCGGCAGCCGGTGGGCCTGCAGCCGGTGCCCCTGGCTGGCTGGGAGCCCCTGCTTTATTGTTCCCTCTCTTTTGCTCAATGTATGATATATATGTTTGCATTGTGTCGTATTTATATGGATTGTTTACATTTCATCATGAGCTATGAGTTGTTCCCATTATCTATTCATGGTATGTCATGCATTGCTCATGGTTGAGCTATCATAAGCTTCAGTGGTTAGAACCGTGTCTGTAAGGAATTGATGTCACCCTACCTCTGTGCTTGACTACTACCTTAGATCTCCGCCACACTCGTGCGGTACGGGCGAGTGGCGTACTCGATTCTTGTGGATAAGTCGAGTCTTGGATGCAGAGTTATGTGCCGCATGTCGAATCGGGAGGGAGTACCTTACGAGAGCCTGGATCCAGGTCTTAGATTAGGATGTACCTAACTAGTCATCCTACCAAGGTTTGGTTAATGTCTAAGGGTGT
>VHZZ01009800.1:19520-29877 GCA_009801015.1 Silene noctiflora | reverse complement strand
GAGTGGATTACCGAAGGAAGTTTAAGGGAAAGGAGTTGAAACAAATCAATTAAGTGAGGGAAGAAAAAAAATGACAAGGGTAAAATTGTAAAAGACGTATGTGAAAGAGTAAAATTCGTATGTGAAAAAGTGCGACCCATATTTATATAGAATATCCAAAAAGTATTAGGCCCAATTTGTAGGATAGTGATTTGAGCGGGAAAATCTCTAGATCCACCTATTCTTTTAGTAGATAGGGGATGATTTGGGCATCGAATACAAACGTTACTTAAGAGGAGACTAGATCAAGCTTCATAGTGACTCTACCATGTGCTCTATCATGTTTATTTCAGTGAATGCTACTTGAAAGACCTTCATACTGGAATTGGATGGTCGACATTTTGATTCGACAACTTAACTCATGAAGGAGGACAAAAACTGCATTCTAAACTTCTATCAGAATGAGCGGAAAAGTAGAGGCTCTAGGAATTTGAAAAGTCTTAAAATGGGCAAAAGGAATAGACTCCTACATCTTGCAATTTCATCTGACTACCTAAAAGTAATCTTGCATATCTATGAGATTGTTTCAAGAAGTCACTGTTCCAACATGATTATATATATTAGTAATATTCTAGAGTTATGCAAGAATTTTCATTGTATTAGTTTATGCTAATCCTTCACAAATAAATTGATAATAATTGACCCGAAAATGATTCAGCCCGACCTGACTCAAAATGACCCGATCCAAACCCCAACCAGATTGACCCATTTACCATGTCCACATGTACGTACATAGTACATACCTTTCCAATATCTATAAAAAAAAAAGTACATTCTCCTAAGCTCTTTGGGCCATTTTCATAATTGGGCCAATCCATTTCAATTTAGTTGTACTCCGTATGAAACACTCGAAGTCACACAAGAATCTGTGTGCTTGTCTGCTTGACTGCCTTTTTAGTTTTTATTTTCTGCTTGCTAAACAAGACAATTCTGCGGCTACCAATACCATCATCACTCTTCCTTGTTTACTCAGTTACCGATTTCCCCCCCTTTTATTTCTTTCTTCTTTTTAAAGTCTTGTAATTTTTCAGGGTTTTATACACTTACACTCCATTTCTACACTACACCATGCTTCTATAAGTTTCCGACTTACCAACGAATACTTCTGATTCACTATCCCCCTTTCATCTTTTGGGTATGTCTTTTTCTATACATCCTTTTTTTTTTTTTTTTTTTTTGTCGATTCATTTCATAAACTAATTCAATGTTTATATACTCCCCCGTCCCAATCATTTTTTTTTAACTTTTTTTTTATTCTTTGCTAGAGGTATTTTAATCAAAGGTTAACAAATTATTAGGACGGAGGGAGTATACGAATACGATTATACATTCACATCTAAAAGACATGCCACCTTTCTGTGATTTGGGTTTCATTTCTCGGTTTCATACTTGGTCATTCACTACTAGCGATTCTGTACTTTTGTACATTTGTTTTTGTGGGTCATTCACTCATTGGACTTAATTCATCGTATTTTGCTGATGCCTTGTAAAGATTGGTAAAGAATGGTGATGTTAAAATTTGATGTTCCTTTTTGTTTTACTCCTACCCGAATCGAAGATGATTAAGCTAGCTACCTTTTGCTGCTGTGATGTTATACTTTGTTTGTCATTGTATTTGGCTTCTCCAGCCAAGCCTAGAAAAGTTTCAAGACTCCTGTTCTGTGTGAATTTCACATTTTGTCTGAAATCAGTTATTTCTCCCACTCTTCATTTAATGTCGAGTCCCTCAGTCCAACACTTGACACTAAGATATGGGTATTAGACTAGAAGTTTTTACTTTACTTCTTTTTTTTTTCCTTTTTCTTTTCCTAGTCAAGTGTCACACTTCGACCCACATTCTGGTTAAATACTTTGACACGAGTTTATTTAACACAGCCAAAATGGACTGTGTAAGTGTCAGTTACGACTTGCCACACGCTGGCTGTTGTTGGTCTAAGGTGTAAGAGTAACAAGTGCCACAGCAGCAACAGCAACAACACTACCACAATGCCTCGATGTCTACCACAAATTGCAGGGTAGGGGTCGGGTGTACTGTGTACACAACCTTATTCCTGTGTTAGCAACAAAAAGAGGTTGTTTCCAAATAACCCCAAATGAATATTGGCATTGAGAGCTGGAATGAATGACGGCTATTTCACAGTCAAGCGTAACCCAGTCAGCGAGTTATTTTGTGTTATCCCATCTTAATCATAGCCAAAGAATGAGTTGTTGGCTCCATTACAAATGGAAAGAGAGAGTAACACACACCGGGAGTGCTATAGTATACATTGTACTGCCTTCCATTCAATCGATTGTTTACAGTTTTTACTCTTTTGTGATGAGTCTTTTAATCAAACATAGAATAACCTGTTTTTTAGGATTGAGTATATGTGTGAGGTGTTGAACAACATAAGAGCTAATTTATGTAGCAAAAACAATTTTGCAGACTGCCGAAATCGATGTGTCTCAATGAACGAGTCATAGATTGTTAGCTATGTTACACAGACACAGTAACACGGTGTCGGGTTCGTGCGTGACAAATCGACAATCTGTTGTAAATTTGAAGTGACACACCTATACAGTTAAACAGGTGTCTTTACCGTTTATTAGATGTAAACATGACAAGTTTTGAAAAAAAATATTATACTATCCATGTTCCATGCGCACAACAAGAAAAAGAGGGGAATATTCTCTTTGTTTTAAACGGGAAGTTGCCTCCCTCATGTGTCCTTCCTAATTCTTCTTTAAAGTGTTTTTATTACACCCTTTTCCTTCTTTTTTCCCTCTCTTCTTGCTCATATCTGACACTGTTGAAATTTAATTTGAGGAAATTTGTCTAGTGTTGGTATCGTGTCTAGTTTGGCAACTCGGACTTGTGTCCTATGATCTATCAGTCGTGAGTCATGCTGACATGTGAGTATGTGACACAGAGGTTAAGTGTTGAATTAGCGTAGATGCTGAGTAGCCCTAGTTTAACAATTTTCAGTAATGAGAATGCAATAAGTTGTGGTTTAATTTTTCAGGGATGGTAGTTATCAGAGCCCAACTCTTTGAATGAGTTTTTCGACTTTCCTGTTAACTGTTTGTCCTATTTCTCTTTCCCACTGAGCAGTTACTTCGGAACTTCATTGTAATGTTAGGTTATATATGAATATAATTGATGAGTATAATGACTTAAACTCTAGCTTGAGTAGCAAAGTGTTACACACGACAAGAAAAACTCGAGAATAAGTATGGGACTCGCCGAGTTCTAAATTCTGTAGTTCTGTGCAGAAATTAAGATGATAGATCATTGTTGGCCACTATGTGATGATATTGTGATCAGAGTTGTTAGATGAGTTACAGTGGTCACAGGAGACCATGTTCAAGATCTTTGGTTTGCTATATTGTGTGCTTACCACTTTTGTACGAGTTGTAGTAAATCAGCATATCACGCTTCAGCTGTCACTATAATATAGAACTCACAATGGGTTATTAGGGTCGGTCTTAGGTCATTATGAGTTCTTGTCAATATTACCTTGTCATTTTGGTTGGATTTTTTGGGTTAGTAGTCATGTATCAGATGAATTAGATCAATTTCTTTGTCGTGCATTTATAGGTTTTTGTTTCATATTTGTCATTTTGGGTCGACAAAGTTGGTATTGGGGTTTACTTCAGGTCATTCTTTTCAATCTCGTTTGGTTCGGGATAGTTTTGTGAGGTTACTTATATTGCCATGAACAATTTAGTAAGATGTTTCTCTCATGTGCTGTAGTTTCAGTATCTTGTTACCTTGTTCTGGAATTTCGTGTGCCTAAATGTTTTCCACCTGTTCTAATGGGCACCAATTTATCACCAATTCAGGAGCCTTTTAAAAATATTTTCATCCTTGGGTGACCACATTAACTACTCTATTGCACTATTCTGAGGGCTTTTGGTGTACACTTCTTCTTACCGTTTCGTCTGGTGCCTGTCACAATCACCACTCCGACACTTGTTTGGATCGTGGACATGTCTCTTCTCCCAAAGTTGCGTTGTGTAACAGTTGATGTTACTGGTACTCTATTAGCTTACAAGGGGGAACTAGGAGATTACTACTGCATGGCTGCTAAAGCTGCAGGATTACCTTGTCCCGACTACAAACGTGTACACGAAGGCTTCAAGCTTGCATATACTGATATGGCCAAGAAGTATCCTTGTTTCGGGCATGCAGCAAAGATGCCTAATATCGTTTGGTGGAAGACATGTGTTACGGACTCCTTTAAAAAGGTAAAGGCCTTTCCTTACTTTTAGATCCTGTAATTGGCCCATTACCCCAGGGTTATGGTAAAGATAGTCATCCTCAACCACCTGTTTTGCTCAGGATTTAGCAAAGATTCTTCTAAAATGAAAGACCTCACTCCATTTATCTAGATTCCTTTCATCTATTTGGATCGAGTGCATTTTCTTTTTTTGTCTGTTTGAAACAATTCACTACATTTTTAGTTAATAGACGAAAATACTTCATCAAAATTTTGTAGGTTCCGATTAACTTGACATAGATGCATTTCCTTGATGCCCCTTCATTAGAACTTGTGTACGTTTGAAATGTAATGAATCCAAATGTATTTGGAGGGAGTACAATTTTTTTGGAAACTCATGTACAGTGTTTTCTTGGTGATAGGCTGGATATGAGTATGATGAGGAGACATTTGAGAAAATTTTCAGGCGCATTTATTCATCTTTTGGCTCTTCTGCTCCTTATGTTTTATTCCCTGATTCAATTCCTTTCCTAAGATGGGTTCGTGCAAAAGGTATCCCAGTTGGGCTTGTTAGCAATGCAGAGTACCGTTATCGAGATGTGATACTTCCGGCCTTAGGTTTGCATCAGGTACAGATGTTACCCAAATTTCTCAATCTGCTTGTATCCATGTAGATGTCACAAATGCTGTTTTACCATAATGAAGAATTTTCAGTAAGACCATAATTCACGAGTTCTTGCCTTTAATGGATTGTTTTACAATATTTTATTTTACAACCGTTTAGTGTAGCATGTCCACAGTGATGTTCCTAACTTCCTATAATCTCTTTTGTATTCAGGGTTCTGAATGGGATTTTGGAGTGTTCTCTGGTCTGGAAGGCGTGGAAAAGCCAGATCCCAGGATTTACGAGATTGCTTTGGAGAGGGCCGGAAATGTTGCACCGGAAGATGTTTTACACATTGGAGATAGTTTCCGTAAGGATTATCTTCCAGCAAAGAGTTTGGGAATGCATGCAATACTACTTGATAGATTTAAAATTCCCGATGCTGAGAACTGGCGAAAGGACGGTATTCCTGTTTATCCTGATTTGGCATCTGTACAAGAGCTTCTAGATTCTGATAACTCGTCTTGATGAGAAAATGTATCTTCTATCTTGCTCATGCATGTGTCGTCGATCTTTGTTTGCACACATTGACCCTAGCTCATGCATGATCATATCCATGTTGTACTCCTATGTACTCTTACAGTAAACTTGAATTTTAATGGCAAGTCTAATTGTTTCGTTGCTGCAATTTTGACCCCAGCTATTGTTAGTGATCCGACTCTCAAGCGCACTTGCATAGCATTAGAAAAACTAGCTATTAACCCGTCAGTATTACGCGGGGTCGTTTTAAAAGAAAATGATTAATTCCCTTTTAACTTAAAAGAACTAGTTTTATGAGCCTGCAAATGCACGGGGTATTTTTCTTTTCATCTTTATATATAAAAGGGGTACTCTTAATGGAAAATAGTAAGTAAATCATGCATAATATACTCTAGTTTTTATAATTTAACTACTGCTTGTACGATGTTCAGAATCTTTTCTGAGAGAGTTTTTAATTAAATAGTTTTTTTTTTCTTTTTGCATTTAAGAGTAACATATCATGAGGCATGAATGGATGAGGCATATGCAGCAATTTCATACAATTACATTTGGTTTGTTCATTTGTCCTTCAATACAATTAGTTAATTAATTAATAATTAATGGGGATAATTGATTAATTAATTAATAGGGCTAATTGATTAAGGGAGCAGTGATTTGTCTTCTAGAAGCCTGTAAAGCTATACAATCGAGTGAGAGAGTTCCATGTGGCCCTCAATGTTAGCCTTTTTATAGTATTGTATAGATGTATTGATTTAAAGGCGTGAAACTCATATTGTGCTCACCTTTGCCTATCTTCCCTCCAAAATTAACGCACACCTCTCTTTTAACAGTAGTTAATAAGATCCTATTCTCTCCAAACTACAATAATAGCCACCCTTCTTATACACACTTATTCCTCCATTTCCGCTTTTTTTTCTTTCCTCTTTCTCAATTATCCCTTCTTTCTCTCTTACTTTTCTTTTGTTGTTTTTCTCTTGATCTATTGATCACCTCCCTCATTGATAAAAACATATTAGTTTAAAATAAGCTAGCTTGACCGCGAGATGGAGAAAAATCCTCTTCCGGCTAAGTCGATAAGTTTTAATGACCGTCGACTATCTAAGGCAGAAAAGGCCATCCTTCTTAATAAATCCTCTAGCTTTAGTGCCCTTGTTGATCGTCGTCAACCTCCACCTCGAAGAGCCTTTTCCTCCATTGATGCGGTATGGAATCTTACCACCAATAACAAAGTTTCTGAATGTTATGGAAAGATTCAAGAAAATGGTGATTATATAGAACATCGGACAACTCAAAACGGGGTTTTCGAGGAGATAGATGATTTCATTAAAAAACTTTCATCTGTCGAGAATGTCTCGAATCTCTCTAATATTCCTCAATCAGTAGAGAAAATTTCTAAAATGGTCCAGTTGGAGATTGACAAGTATGATGGAGGGGACTCTCCATTAAAATTTGGAGTTGATAGAAAACAAGATACCTCTTTGTTGAATGTCATTAGCCGGGTGGCAAAATTATCAAACATCCTTGCCAATTTCGCTTCAAATAAAGAGGTAAGCGCGTCCCTTAGCTTAACGACACCTGTTGTCCAACGAGCCATGTCTTTCTTAGAAGAGGAGCTTCGGATCATTTTGGAATATGCCACAAATCATACCTCCAAAACGCCTAAATCATCAAAGCATTCTAGAGCAACAAGTTCAGAGGACCATGAACGAGCCAAAGAAGATGAGGGAAACAATTATCCTGGAATTTCCGAGGACAAGATAATCAACATGAGGAGCATAGCCAATGTAATGATTTCAGCCGGGTATGAAACAGAATGTTGCCAGGTGTATAGCATTGCGAGAAGAAATGCTTTTAAGGAAGCAATGAACCTTCAAGGATTAGATAAAGTAAGCACCGATGATGTACAAAAAATGCAGTGGGAGTCTTTAGAAAGCCACATTGGTAATTGGATTAATGTTATCAAGTATGTTGCTAAGGTCCTCTTACCAGGTGAGAAGAGGCTTTGTGATTCTGTTTTCTTTGACGAGCACCCTTCTATTAGCGAGGCAATGTTCTCCAACCTGATAAGGTCTGCGGTCATTCTATTCCTTAACTTTGCGGAGGCAATATCAATGACCAAGCGCTCTGCTGAAAGGCTCTTTAAGGTGCTTGACATTTATGAGACATTGACCGAGCTCATGTCTGCATTAAACAAGTTGTGTTCCAATGAATGTGCTAATGAGCTGAGATCTGAGTTGTCCTCGGTAAAACGTAGGCTAGGCGAGTCCGCCGTATGCATATTTTGTGACCTTGAGAACTCGATCAAGAACGACGTTTCTAAGAACGTGAACCCAAGTGGGGCTGTCCATCCCTTGACCCGGTACACCATGAATTACCTGAGGTATGCTTGTGATTTTAAAGATACACTACAGCAAGTTTTTTCCCTTCACCACAACACCGAACAACACTCGAAAGCACATGAACAAAGATATAAATATCGGGAAAGTAACAACCATAATGAAAACGACAAAGAAACCGGGTTGAAAGAAACACCATTTTCTTTAGAGCTGATGAATATCATGAACCTCTTGGATGAGAACCTCGAGGCCAAGTCTCAACTATATAAAGACCCCTCGTTAAGATTCATATTCTTGATGAACAACGGAAGATACATTCTCCAAAAGATGAAGGAATCTGCGGAGATACATGAGTTGGTCGGGAACACTTATCGGAGGAAGAGGTCATCCGATTTGAGAGGGTACCATAAGAGCTACCAAAGAGAGACGTGGAGTCGAGTGCTACAAAGCTTGAACCAAGAAGGATTGCAGGTGAATGGAAAGGTCCAGAAGCTAGTTTTGAAAGAGAGGTTTAAGAGTTTTAACCAGATGTTTGATGATATCCATAAGACACAAAGTTGTTGGGTAGTCAGTGATGAACAACTTCAATCGGAGCTTCGAGTATCTATCTCAGCTGTAATGATTCCGGCTTATCGGTCTTTCTTGGCAAGGTTCGGGCAGTACTTTACCCCAGGAAGGCAGTCGGAGAAGTACATCAAGTATCAGCCAGAAGACATCGAGTCGACAATAGAAGGATTATTTGATGGGAACCAGAATTCCCATTCATCTATAGCTAGGAGGAAAAGCTAGTCCCATGCATTTTTAAAGGAAGGTAACAAAGGCGAGGAAAGAGCAAGTTCTTCCATTTTGAACTAACATTAATTAAGTTTTTTTGTTATATGATTATTAATATTATAATGAGTTTTTTTAGCAGATTTATTATTTAATTTTAAAATTGTTTATTGCGTTTATTTGTTATCTGTTATTGTGAATTTTTGGTTGTCATTTTTTGTTATTTTGGCACTTAATATGTGGGAATATCGTTACTGCAACACTTGAAAACATGGGTATAAATTTCCAAAAGTTTCTGATTCGAGAATCTTAGAACAATAAGTCTTGCTTGTGACGGATATATTTACCACAAGCTTAAGACGGGTAGGATAGTAACATTTGCAAGGCAAAACGGGTAGGAGACTGATGGGATTGTACTGTGCATTGATTGACCATTGGGAATAAAATAACATTTGTGCATTTACCTTTCCCATGCATTGAGAATAAAATAACAATTAATCATTGGGAATCACCACATCCTTCATTATTCATCTAACCTAAGAAACAACCGTCATTATTCATCTTACAATTCACCTTCTCTCACCTTCTCTCTCCTCTCAAAAGTTCTCACCTAAAAAACTCTCTTTTGTCGTTCAAAAAACTGACTACAAATCAAACAAAATTAAAAACATTGTCATAAAAAATGGTAACAAAACAAGCAGTCAAGCGACAACCGGTGAAGAAAAATTTTAAAGCCGATAGATGATGTCGAAGAAGGTATCTCTTTTCTTTTTCATTGATTTTATTTTGAGTAAAACCAATAAATCAAAATTATTTGTTTAGGGTTTAACAATGGAGACATGCAATTGATCCATGTCGACATATAATAGATTAGTTGTTGTTTTTAAGTTTATTTGTGTCAAATGATTTAGGGTTTAACAATGAAGGTATTCTCATTTTCGTACTACAATTTTAATTTTTTTAGTTTTGGGGTTTGTTGTTTTTGGTTTTAAATTGGATTTTGTTGTTTGTTGTTTTCGGTTTTAAATTGTTGTTTGTTGTTTATTGTTTTGGGTTTTAAATTGATTGTTTCATTTTAGTTTGATTGAATGTTTTTATATTGGTTCTAATTTTTTCAGTTTTGAAGTTTGTTGATACTTTAGTTTGATCGAATGTTTATTTGATATGTTACCAGTTTTGTTGAGTATGTTATAATTTAGTGATCTCATTTATTGATATATATTGGTATGTTACCATTTTATTGGTTTTGTATCATTTTGTGGGTATTAAATCAGAATATTATTATAATATGTTATCATTTCCAATGGATATTTTATCATTTAATGATATAAGTTATTGATATATATATATATTGAGATGTTACCATTTTTTGTTTATGTTTTAATAATAGACACATGCAACTTTAATTGTTTGTCGTATTTTAACAATAGACACTTTACACTTCATTGTTGAAATGGTTACAAACTGACTTAAAATGTTTACAGAAAAGTTTTCTGGATGATTCATAACTTAATATGTGGTGTATTTGGTTAAAAATGTAGGTAAATAACATTATTTTATTAAAAAAGGTAGTTGTTATGTATTTGGCAATATCTAATTTGTAATCACTTTACACTTCATTGTTGTATAGTTGAAATGGTAACAAACTAACTTAAAATGTTTCGATTTCTGTATGTTTCATAACTTAATATGTGTTTTCGTTAAAAATAAAGGTAGGTTACATCTATAAATATAGTTAAAAGACAAAACTAAAGGATCTACATGGCACCATTCAAAACATAAAAATCCTATGTGGCAGCCTCCCTCCTAACTAAACACGATAATTATAATTAGTCCTATAGTATTGACTAAACCCTTCTCATAGTCTA
>VHZZ01009796.1:14677-29533 GCA_009801015.1 Silene noctiflora | reverse complement strand
GGCATCAACAACAATAATAACGGCAGCCAACACACCTATCCAACGCATAACAACACGCCCATATACACGACACACACACCAAAACCCATCACCACCGTGAGCCACCACTACTTGCCGCCACTACTACTTGCCATCACAACCATATGCCATCACCCCAGCCACCACATGCCACCACCAGCAGCAACAACAACCAACAACAACACACGACACAACTACACACAACCCGTATACCCTCCATAAATGACCTGTTTTATGTCACCTACCACAACCCAAAACACCACCTCTGCCCACCACCGTGACCCTCCCATCAATCCCCAACAACACCAGCCCTTAGCCACTCTACGTTGGTCACAAACGAAGGGTAAAATCCCTGCCCAAAACCGCGTCACAAACAACATCAAAATTCTTAGATTTACTCGGTCAAACCCAGGTTTTTGGGTGGTCATCGGTAGTCAACGGGTGGTCAACGACGGTCCAAGGTGGGTCAAGGTCGAGGCGAGTTAACAGTATAAATTAATTAATATATAAGCTTGTATAAGACGGTCTTACCTCAAGATCTTAAGACGTAGGGACAAAAGCTTCCTTCCTCTTCTGATCTCTGTTTTTTTTTTCCCTCTGCCTCTCTTCTCATTTGTGTGGTGGATTTGTGATGTAGTAAATGGATAAGGTTAGTGGATAAGGATATATATATATATATATATATATATATATATAAGGGTAGGATGGTATGTGGGAGTATATAATACATGTATTATTATTATTGTTGTTGTTGTTGTTGTTGTTGTTGTTGTTATTGTTGTTGTTGGGCATGTTGAATATTATATTCATAAGTCTGGCATATGCATTGTTATCGGTTTGGATATGGATTGAGTTATGTTATGATAATCTATTCATGAGCATGGCATATGCATGATAGGTTGGATATATGTGATTGAATTTTTAAAGGCCCAGGCTGGCGCTGCAATTAAAGGCTCGCTGCGATTGCAGACTTGTCTCTGGATAACCTCGGGTTTTATCCTGGTTAAGGCCCGGGAAGGTTCTGTAGACCTGTCTCCGGATAACCTCAGCTGTTAAGCTAGATTCTCGATGACGATCGAGGCAGGCCCGGCCAGGGATTGGCGGGTGGGAGTTTCGGGTTGATGAGCTTAGTAGAAAGGCCATGGAAATTGCATATTCATACATTTTGCATATTTATTTGTTGTTATTTGATTATCCTACTCAACCGTGAGGTTGACCGTGTATTCGTGAACACCTGTGATGATCCGTAATGGGAAGCAGATCTGACAGGTAACTGACGGATCCAGTTATAGCATGGGATGGTGAGAGGATGTGGAAGACAGACCCAGAGTTTAGATCACAGTAGAAGTCTTCAATTGTATCAGTTTCCGCTGTATTAGTATTACTTAAACATTATTGTTGTAACGACTTATTAATTTTATTTAAAGTACCGTGTTTCTTTCCTTTGATTATTTGTTGTTGTTATTGGTGTTATTATTGTTATTGTTGTTATTATTGTTATTATTATTATTTTATTATTCCGTCTCATACATAATTTGTAAAACGATATAAAATATATAATTATAAAATATGGGGTATTACATTAGCTCTCAATTATTGGCCCTAAAGTTTGGGCCTCACCTTGAAGATCCTTGAGAAACTCCCCGCCGAGCGATTAGTCAATATGGCTAAGGAGGCGAAGGAGGAGGCCGGAGAAAAGAGGAAGGCCGAGAGTGAGGGTGGCGGTGGAAACCAAAAGAAGTTTAGCTATCACCAATCAAAATCTCAAGGAAGTGGACCCAATAGGGGGAGGCTATGCTCGATAAAGTGAGAATGGTGGACGGGCTATCAGTGAAGGAGGCGGCTTGAGGTGTTTCAATTGTGGTGGAATTGTCCACAAGAAAAATGAATGTACAAGCTATGGCGGAAGGGGAACAAGTAAGGGGTTTGGGCAAGCGAGCTCCTACCAAGCTCTCTCCCAAGGGATGACTAACCACCGCAACTCCGGGTCGTGGGGAAACAACCGCAATTCCAACTCTTCTTTCAATAATAGCCATGGACGTGGAGGCTATAACCGGGGAGCGAATCCCAAAGAAGCAATTACAATGCAAGTCAAGTAACGGAGACAAGGCGGACTATATCGGCTAGTACCATTCAAGGGCCGCCAAAGTCAAGCGGGAAACACTTCAACATGGGGAAAGGAACGCCGAGGAAGATGGTCATGTGATCTCCGGTATATTTCTTATCAATTATCAACCTTCTTTTACCTTATTTGACTAGGGAGCTTCTCATTCTTTTGTATCTAGAAACCATGTTTTCACCTTAGGTTTGGGGAGGGTGAGTTGGTGAAGGATGACGTGTCCTTGCCTTCGGGTGAGTCAATCGTATGTTCAAAATTGTACAAAGGAGTGTCGGTTATGATAGGGAGAGTGAATTTTCCGGTTGACCTTTTTGAGATTCCATTGGAGGGGTTTAAAGTAATCTTGGGAATGTATTGGGTAAGTAAGCATAGGGCCAACATAGATTGTCATCAAAAAAAACTTGCTTTGATAGGACCTAGAGGTGTTAGGGTGTCATACAAAGGATACTTAGTCAAGCCCAAGGTAAAACTTATTTCGGTGATGACCTTGAAGTCGTGTTTAAACAAAGGTTTCCCAATGATCTTGTGCCATGTTTGGGACACGAGTATGGAGAGACCGCAAGCTCAAGACATCCCAGTAGTGAGGAGTATGCGGATGTATTTCCGGAGGAATTACCCGGGTTACCTCCTCGAAGAGAAGTGAAGCTTGGCGTGGACTTGAAACCGGGGGCGGGGTCCATCTCTAAGGCTCATACCAGAGGGGTCCAAAATAATTAAAGGAATTAACGAAGCAACTCTGCGAATTGGCGGACAAATGATACATTTGGCCGAGTGTGTCACCGTGGGGTCCACCGGTCCTATTTGTGAAGAAGAAGGATGGGAGTTTGAGGTAGTGTATCAAATATAGGGAATTGAACAATGTCACCATCAAGAATAAGTATCCACTACCAATAATTGATGACTTGTTTGATCAATTAAGTAGGGCCGGTGTGTTTTCAAAGATCAATTTGAGGTCGGGCTACAACCAATTGAAGATTAAAGACGAAGACATACCAAAGACCGATTTTAGGTCGAGGTATGGGCACTATGAATTTGTAGTGATGCTTTTCGAGTTGACTAACGGCCTGGCCGTTTTCATGGATCTCATGAATAGGGTGTTTAGTCTGTTCCTAGACAAGTTCGTAGTGGTGTTCATCTACGACAACTTAGTGTACTCAAAGAATATGGAGGAGCGTGAAGAGAACTTGAGGACCGTGCTATAAACCTTGAGGGACCATCAATTGTATGAAAAACTTAGTAAGTGCGAGTTTTGGTTGGAAAAAGTGGCATTCCTAGGGCATGTAGTGTCAAAGGAAGGGGTATCTTTTGACCCAACCAAGATTGAAGTCGTGTCCAAGTGGGAGGCACCTAAGAACGTTGCGGAGATTTGAAGCTTCCTTAGTTTAGCCGGATATTACCGGAGATTTGTGAAGGATTTCTCGAAGATTTTTATGCCTTTGACGACATTAATGAGAAAGCAGAACCGCTTCAAAAGGGATGGTAGTTGTGAGACGGCTTTCTTAACTCTAAAAGATCGTCTAACCACGGCCCCGATCCTAGCCTTTCCAGAAGGGAGTGACAACATTGAAGTGTACACCGACGCTTCCAAGAATGGGTTGGAATGCGTACTCATGCAAAATGTGAAGGTGATAGCCTATGCATCGCGACAATTAAAGCCATGTGAAGAGAACTACCCAACGCTGACCTATAGCTTGGAGCCGTAGTGTTTGCCTTGAAAATATAGAGGCACCATTTTTATGGAGCAACTTTTAAGGTGTTTTCCGACCACAAAAGCTTGAAGTACATCTACACCCAAAAAGAATTGAATATGAGGCAAATGATGTGGATAGAGCTCATTGGAGAGTACGACAAGAAGATTGTGTACCTTGAGGGGAAGACCAATGTGGTGGTCAATGCATTGAGTAGGAAGTCGGTACAATCCATATGTACTGCCTTGTCAATGATGTGGTTCAAGGAGGAAGTAGGCAAAATGGGGATTCACATAATACGGAAGAGGGATGCAATTGGAGATTTAACTCTAGAGCCCGAATTGTATGAAGAAATTAGAGAAAATCAAGGGACCGATACGAAAATTCAAGAGTGGAAGGGAGCCTTGGAAAGAGGAGCGGTGTCAAGGTTTGAGTTCCATGGGGATAGAAGCCTTAGATTCAAGGGGAGATGGTGTGTGCCAAAAGATAAGGAGCTCAAGAGGAGAATTATGGAGGAGGCCCATAGCACACCATACTCGGTGCATCCGGGTGGTGACAAGCTATACAAGGACTTGAAGAAGACCTTTTGGTGGTCCAACATTAAGAGGGAAGTGGCAGAATTTGTGGCCAAGTGTTTTACATGCCAAATGGTGAAAGGAGAGCACAAGAGGCCACAAGGTAAGGTGCAACCTCTTGATGTGCCGGAATGGAAGTGGGAGTCCATATCAATGAGATTTCATTGTATGGTTACCAAGAACTTTAAAGGGGAATAATATGATATGGGTGATAGTGGATAGGCTAACCAAGTCGGCGCACTTCATATCAATGAGGGATACTTGGAGCAAGTTAGAGCTAACAAATGCCTACCGGAAGAATGTAGTGAAGCTACATGGGATTCCCAAGGATATCGTGTCGGACCGTGACTCTAGGTTCATTTCTAGGTTTTGGCAAGAATTTCAAAACTCGTTGGGTACCAAGTTAAAGATGAGTATGGCGTTCCACCCGGCAATGGATGGACAAACCGAGAGGACTATCCAAACCCTTGAAGACATATTAAGAGCGTGTGTAATGGAATTCAGAGGCACTTGGGAAGAGAGGTTATACTTGATCAAATTCTCATACAATAATAGCCATCATGCAAGTATAGGCATGACTCCATTTGAGGTCTTGTATGGGAAGAAATGTCGGAGTCTGATATGTTGGGATGATAGCACTGAGGCTGTCTTTTTGGGACCTCAAATGATCCAAGACATGATTGACCAAGTGCATGTGATCCGGGAAAAAATGAGGGCATCCCAATATAGGCAAAAGAGTTATGCCGATTTGAGGAGGAGTGACATCGAGTTTGTGGTGGGAGACAAGGTATTGCTTAAATTGTCCCCAATAAGAGGAGTGATGAGGTTTGGAAAAAGTGGAAAATTAAGCCAAAAGTTCATAGGGCCTTATGAGATATTGGATAGGGTCAGGGAAGTAGCATGCCGCTTAGCTCTTTCCCCCGACACTTGACCGTGTTCATAACGTCTTCCATGTATCTCAATTGCGGAAGTATGTTAGCGATCCCTCCCATGTGTTAAAGGCAGAGACGATCCAGTTGGACGATGCCTTGACGTATGTAGAGACCCCTAAGGAGATATTGGATCAGAAAGTGAGAAAGACTAGGCATGGGGAGACGGTATTGTTAAAGATATTGTGGTCCAACCACCAAATCGAGGAGGCCACTTGGGAGGCCGAAGAAGCCATGAAGGAGCGTTACCCCCACCTTTTTTAGCAAGTAACGAGTTCGGTTACGAGGCGGTAACTTTGTTTCTAGAGGGGTAGGGCGCGTCGCGCAAAGTGCAAGTTACTTCTTTATGTGTTTATTAGTAAGTTTTGTGTTGTTCCGACCCTCGCACTGTCCTAGTGTCTTGGGTAATAAGACCTCTCCTTGGTTGTGTAGTCGGGATTTTAGAACATCCCGTTTAAGTCTTATCGAGTCAGATCGAACTTTGAGGACGAAGTTCATCTTAAGGGGGGAAGATTGTAATACTCGAAATTTTATAAGGTTCCACTCGGCCGAGTACACTACGTACTCGACCAAGTGGAGGTCACTCGGTCGAGTGATGTCGATCGAGTTGGGTTGGTCTTAATAGAGCTGCTACAGTTTCATCCACTCGACCAAGTACTAGGGCGTACTCGATCGAGTGGACCGCACTCGACCGAGTACTCGAGGTCACTCGATCTAGTGGACCGCACTACACCAAGTGCATCCGAGCACTCGATCGAGTGTTGTTACTATCACTCGGATCCACGCTTTAGTGGATTGTGGACCTAGCCCTTTTGTTTCTTCTTCCTTTGTTTTCACCTCACAACCCCTCACCAAACCTTATCTCTTCATTTTCAAAAATCCCCAAATTTTCTCTCTAAACCTTATCCTCTAGTTTTTCATTTGTGGTGAAGATTTGCCTACCAATCCTCACCTTGTTCATCCTTTGAGTTGTAAGTATGACTTTCCCTCTCTTTTTCTCTTTTAAATAGTATAGTAAACCCTAATTGTTAAGAGGTTTGTCTTATGGATTTAGTTAGAGTTTGGCCTAATTAATAAGGGCTACTTAGGAGATTAGTTAGTATTATTGATATAATAGTATTGTGTTGTGATAGATAGCTATATACTGTGCAGGAGGAGACTTCATTGATGAGCCTTTCTAGCTTGGTTGCTTGTGTGTGAAGAATAACAAGAGGTAGGGTTTCCATACTTAGTCTTGGTAGTATAGATGTTCTTCAATGCATTTAGTTTCATGAATTTCATGATTTCCATGGTCGTTGCATGATAACAATCATATTGATAATTAGGGTTCATGACATGTGATGAGATTACTCGGTTATGATGGTACTTTGGTAATTGGGTTGGTACATGTCATTATGAGTTGCATTATAACATGAGCATGGGAAAAGTTGGGTGATTTCATAGTTGGTTCTTGTTTCATATGATTTAAATTGATGCATGTGAACCTTAATTGCCTTATATGCATTGTTGGACACTTGTGTTGGATGAAGGTATTGAATGGTGGTGATGGTTGGAGGTTGGTGATCATTCTAAAGATGTAAGACAGTTGGGAGACCGACTTGCACTCGGGTTACCTCTTGTAGCTTCTCATTCCAAGAGGGATGTGCACATTTAGGACTTGAGTTACGGAGAGGCACATGTGGTTGAGACATGTCGCCTGACAGGGGATCCAGGTCGCTCTCGGGACCGGTACCACTGGTGTGTCCGAAGTACCTTCTTTCGGGCTGTGGTCCGGTGAGTTGGTGGCGGCATTGCAATACCGTCACCGTGGTTGGTGATGAGGAGGATGTGGTGTATTGGTTATATTTCATTAATCATCATGCCATTGCATTTAGTTAGCATTCTTGCATTCAAATTATTGTATTGAACATTTATATTATCGTGACTAAGCAAGCGGGTTTTCAAATGTCTTTGGTGACCCATATGGTGATTTCCGCCCATATGGGGAGCAGTGGTTTGACAAGTTTCATTTACACTCTTTGGGGGCTCGGAGCGGTCTCACCGTAGTTGTCACCGCTTTTGTTATTTTATTTTTGACTAAACTTAGACCCCACCTTATTTTCAATTTGGTTGTATCATTCGAGGATTTGTGTTTAATCCCAAGACTTGTAAACTATTCACTAAACCTTAACTTATCTAGTTCCCTCTGTATTGTTTAATTACCTTGTCGTAAATTGCTTACTATCGGAACTCGCCCTACAAAGCTTGGGAAACCAAGCCTTGTAGCACCTCCAGGAGTCCGGATTGCCTAGAGGAAGGCTCTCGGCTTTTCGGGGTTTACAAGATCAATATAAAAACCCGACGATTTGAGTGAAATTTCACAGTGCAAATGGTTAATATGTCATGATGGCAGGGTACAATATGATATAAAAATAATCAATTCAGTGGAAGTGTCTAATAATGTGATGAAGAGTGCTCATTTTTTTTACCAATCACCGTACTTTTGAAATTGTCTTGAAACTGTGCTAATGCATATTTTGTAGAAAGACTCAAGAAGGTAGCCGTATTTCACCTTGAAGATGAAATATACCAAGCAACAACTGGTCAGGGTGACAGAGGGCAAAGAAAGGGTGCTCATTCACATACGGTGAATTTTAGCCAAAAAACGTGTACATGCAAAAATAAAATCAAATTTACAAGTACCCATGTTCTCACATTTGGCTATACTTCTAATCATAAAGTGCAAGGTTTAAATGTTTCATCCAATCCCCGATGAAGATTGTTAGACACCATCTACCGGCCCAATAATAATAGTTTATGAGGCTCAAAGAATAAGACGGGGGCGACCAAGATCCAAACGACTTAAAAAATGAGATGGATTATGTCAGAAAAATGGACAATAAAAAACCTCGCCATCGTTATGAACTCCCTCCCCCACCACCCAATATGTTTTGGCTGGTGGGGGAGGAGGTTTCGAACGGTGGTGGTTTTTTTAAAGTTAATGTAACGTTTGTGGGTTGGGATTGTACACTATAAGAATTCTGATTTTGGGCGACTAAACATGATGATTATCTAGCCCAGTCGCCAAATTGGTGACTGAGATAAAATTTCGGGCGACTGATATCGGTCGCCAAATTGGCGACTACACAATTTCGTACACTAATTAATATTGGCGACTGAAAGTAAAGTCGGGCGACCGAAATTTCAGTCGCCAATTAAAACCGCCATTTTTTTTACCCTAAACAGATCCCACCTCCCCCACATAATACTTTTACAAAAACAAATACTCACCCTCTTTTATTATCTCGTTCAATCCCCCACCTCTCTCATTCTTTTAATATACTTTTTTTTGGGTGGTGCTCATTCATGGACACAAATTACTCTTTTACCCCTCCCATTTTAACACTTCATTTTTACAAATTTATTCCTATTTCAATTTCCTCTCTCAACCACCGCCAGGCGCCATCTTTCTCACCGCCCCTCTTCCACGCACTCTATGGCTAGATATACCGACAAGACATGCCTCACAGGCCCTGCTAAAATAAACATTAATAAATTAAAAAGCAACCACCCTCCTCCGCCCATATCTGCCACCACCCTGCCTTCCGTACGGCGGCCACCCTTCTCTGTTGCCGACCACCCCTCCACTACCGACATCCGACCTCCGCCCTCACTCCTTTGCTAATCGCCATCCCTGCCAAGTGCCAATCCCCTAACCTAATTTTAACCTTAATTATTTCTTTAACCCTAGTTCAATTTACACCTACTAATTGAATAACAAAATTGATGTTTAATTAATGTAGTTTGAATTATTACTTAACTAATACTTGTATGAGAATTAAGATTTTTAATTGAGTAATTGGGTGAAAATTTGGCTAATTTTGATTGAAAGTGAAAGAGAGGTTTTTTTTTGGATTTTGGGAGAATGTTAATGAATGGAAAAATTATGCCAAAATGTCCATGAAAGAGTAAAACATGTCCATGGAAGAGCAATGACCTTTTTTTTTCCTTCTTTACCAACTCCCCTACCTCCCCCACATAATTACTTTTACACAAACAAATACTCACCTTTTTTTTCATCTTTTTTTTACTTTAACATTTCTTCATCCTTTACCAAATATTACCTAAACCCACAAAAATCCCAATTTCATCTGGTTTAACGGCTCTTCATTTATCAATCTCAAGTTTAATTGTTCTTCTTGTTTAATATTCATCATAATCTCACCCTTCTCCATCTAATTAAAGGTGTTGGTCTATCTACTTTATAAATTTAATTTTTCATATTTTAATTTCAAAGTATTTTGGTCGACGACAAGCTGACGACGTGGGACATGGTGGCGCTGTAAGATACGACAGAGGAAGGCAAAGTGGCGAGAAAGAAAGGGATATAATTATTTTTTTCGTGTTATTCGACAGTTGTGATGATGGTAATTTGGTCTTTTTCATGTTATTCGATTCAAAATTGTTGTTAATATTGATAATATTGGTAGTTTTATGTTAAATTTGATTGTAATGTAATGTAAATTTTGTAAATTTTACATAGAAATTAGCAGATTTGAAAGTTTTTTTAGTCACCGGAATATTTATTGATGCCATATTGACATGGCTTGTTTCCAAGGTTAATTATAATGGTTTGTTTAGAAGGTTAATTGTAATGGTTTGTTTGAAGGTTAATCGTAATGTAATGTAAATTTAGTATAGAAATTACCAGATCTGTGACTTTTTATATTATTTTTTAATGCCAAAATGGCGACTGAAAAAAATATTTAGAGACTGTTTTCAGTCACCAAATTGGCGACTACCTTTACCTTCAGTCGCCATTTAGCTAATTTGGCGACTATATTTGTCAGTCGCCAATTTTGGCGACTGATTTCCGTCGCCCGAAATCCATTTGGCGACTAAGGCCTACGACTGGGTACTGGCAACCATTTTCAGTCGCCAATTTTACTTTGGCGACTGTTTTTAGTCGCCATAAATTTAGTCGCCCGAATCTTGTATTCTTGTAGTGGTAGGTGTTTGGCAGGGATGAAGGAAGTGATGAGGTGGGTCATTGGCGGGAAAGTGGTGGTGGGTTGTCGACGCCGCTATTGGTGGTGAAGTCGTGGTGTGGGTGATGATAACAAGTAGTGGGTGATGGACTGATGGTGGTGGAGGTGATGAATATTGGTTTTTATGGTTATGATTCTCTATTACTTGATTATTCAACCAAATACTTAAGGGTAATCTATTTCCTTACCTCTCTCCCTTTGTTGATTCTATTCCCTTTCTCCCTACCAGACGAACACCCCCTTTACTCCTTAGTATAAGTATATCATTATTCTTTTGTTTTAGAATTTGATGGAATAAATCAAAACTCGAAAGTACTTGCTAAACTCACTTCATGTAACGTGGGAGGGTAGATTCATTTTATGAGGCATTTTCATTATCGATCATACGGAAAACATCTTTTTATGCTTCTAACATAGGGGTGAAGTTAACATCCAACCGCCTTACCCCATCATAGGTAGCTAAATAATAGGAATATTTTTTAGGGTTATTTAATGGGAATAATACAACATAAGCCTCCTCTTCTCATATTAATCCATCCTAGTGTTTAACTGAGAATAATCTTAGTTATTGCATCAT
Organism: Silene noctiflora; assembly: GCA_009801015.1. Lineage (NCBI taxonomy): Eukaryota > Viridiplantae > Streptophyta > Magnoliopsida > Caryophyllales > Caryophyllaceae > Silene > Silene noctiflora. The sequence goes on along the minus strand of VHZZ01009796.1, from coordinate 18,600 downwards.
TTAACTTTTATTGAAGTCATGAAAGGGAAACCTGAAGAACCGGTTTCCTTGACTATATAACTCTAATTATTCAACCTTAGCTTTAACTCCATACTTTTCAATCTTCATTCCTTTATGTCCTTCATCATCATTCACAGACACCCAAAATAAAAACCTCCACAACTCTATCATCAATCTTTGCATCTCCTCTCTCTCACTCACGTCGCATCTAATCACCAAACTAGTTGATGAGTCATATTTATATACATTTATACGCCTCCCCTTGGTTACTTTTGATATGTTTTTCGTGCTAAACTACATTATTTATATCCCTTTTACATTAGAATGTCGATACTGTCGCCACTTGGTGTTTAATGCAGGAAGAAAGCATTTATGGAAAAAAAGAATGAAATGGAGCACCGCGGATATGACATTACGAAACACATGAAGCATGGCACGGAAATCTAGGATGAATGAAGGAAGAATACAAAGAAGAGGAGACGAAAACAAGCAGGAAAGAGATGTGCTTGATCGAGTTGAGCAATATTCGATCGAGTTGATGGTACTCGATCTAGTTACACATACTCGATCGAGTATATCCCATTATTACTTATTTCAGGAACTTCCTAAAGTAGGTCTATCTTTTATTATAAATAGGAAACTCAATACCTAATGCTTGGTCATGATTTATTTACGTATTTTACCCTAGAAAACTTTGAAGAACTCCAAAAATTAGTTTAGCTTACTTTTAATTACGGATCTACATACTCTGTTCATTAACCCTTTAATTACGGTATTCAATCTTTCTTTTAAGTTCTTTAATTTACTTTGTTCATCGTTCATATTTCTAATTATGTATTCTATTTATCTTATTGTTGTTATTATAATTAATATGCGTAGCTAAATCTTCTATCTGGGGTGAAAAGGGATCTAGGTTGTTAGAAGGGGGTTTTATTAATGAATTGATTGTTAAATTTCTTTATGTTGTTGTTTAATTGTTGTCCTGAATCCAATTGATTAGTTATTGGCCAGGATTAATTATTTAGTTTTGCAAACTAGGATTTTCACCGACCGGGTTAAGACTAGTATAGGCTGCGACAATTGAATAGACCGGCTTAATGATAGCGACCGCATGTTAAGTTTAGATCTAAGGGCATAATTGAGTCGACCGATCTTATGACCTTAAAACAATATAATTGCTCAATTAATTAGTTAAATCATCACCCTCGATAACTGACCTAGTGAAATTGATCCCTAGACTCTTTAATATCATTGAACTCGTCTTTTATTTCATTGCAATTAGTTTAGTTAATCAAACCAAAATTCTCCCAAAAATTGTTACCTTAAGACATTAGCAAATAGATTATTACCGCCTCCTTGTGGATTCGACACCTTTCTTGCCACTAGATATTTGTTAGTATTGAGTTAGGTTTACTTTGATTAAGGTGATACGACTAAATCCTTATCAAAGTTGGCATCGTTGCCGGGGAGGCAACTATTTTCTGTTTGTCTTTTTTTAATTTTTCTTTCGTCTCGGGGAACTTTAGTTCCTTGAGACAGTTTTTATATTTTTCTTGTTGTTTTCGTGTATGCCCAGGTCTAACAGGTCGGAGATTGTACCTTTTGATCCCGAACTTGAGAGGACTTTTCGCTACAGACAAAAATTTCAGAAAGAAATCAGTCAAGTGGAAGACTTGAGTACACCTGACGCAGATTACGAGTTATTTACTTTTGCAGAAGATCGTTCCTTAGAAGAGGATAAACCAATTTCTGTCACTTATATTCCTCCAGTAATCAAGATGCCTACATTAGCAAGTCACTCTGAACCTACTTTGGAGTCCATCCCTAAAGGATTCAAGCTCCCTACTACTGACAAGGGAACTTTGGAGATTCTCCCTTCTTATATAAATTTGGTGGAGCGAAATATGTTTGGAGGAGGACCTGCATAAGACCTTGCAAAACATATGGAGAAACTTGTCACATATTGCTGCTCCATCCCTTTGACTGTTGGGGTAACCCAGGATCAGGTGAAGTAGGTGCTATTTCCTTTCTCTCTACAAGATGGTGCTGCAGAAACGGTTACGAGACTTACACATGGAGGCTTTGGGCATTACTGTTTGGAACTCTTTAGCTCTTGCATTTTACAAGAGGTATTTCCTACCCCAAAAGACCAATGCTTTAAGGAGTCAGATCACTAGCTTCAAAAAAAGTCCTACTGAAGACTTTAATGAAGCATGGATTCGTTTCAAATGATTAGTTCGCTCTGTTACACATCATGGTTTTCAGATCTGGTTCCTCTACAACCAGTTCTATAATGGGTTATACGATGATCACAGAGCTTTGCTAGATTCCTCAGCCTATGGGAGGTTTCAAAAAAATACGAATGATGCTAATGCATGGAAGTTGATTGATGAGATAGTCACTCACACTGCTGAGTATGGTAATCCAAAGGGGAGTGCTAGAGGTGGAAGTTCAGACAATGCTGTTGTAGCACAATTAGAGGCATTTACTGCTAAAATTGCAAAATTGCAGACGACTCAGTCTTTGGGTCAAAAGCAGACGGTTCATGCCATGGTTCAAGAGGAGGTTCCTTGTGAGAGATGTGGGATACATGGTTACATTGCCACGAGGTGTATGAGTACAATTGAACAAGTACATGCTTTTTAGTCATTCAAGCAAGGTACTCCCTATTCCAACTTATTCCCTGAAAGAAGTCATAATGCATCTACTCCAACCTCGCTGCCGAACGCATATGTCATTCCTTAGAACCGCGGTAATCAACCTGGTTACTATCAAAGGCCGCCTCAACAATTTCAGTCATTGCAACCTCCTCAACAAGCTCCTAATAATGATCTAGCTGAGATGAAAGTCATGTTGCAGTAGAGCTTGATGATTCAACATAACCAAGCTGCGCAGATTTCTGAGCTCATGGCTCATAATAAGATGCTTGATACTCAAGTGGCGCAAATGGCGGTACAAAATCCATCTAAACAGCCCGAAAATCTTCCTCCTCAAGGTAAACAAGCGCATGAGCAAGTAAATGCTATTTCCTTGAGGAGTGGGACCTCTTATGCAAATTCGGAGATGCCCACTAATGAGGATAATTCCCCTTACAAGCATCCTAAGAAGTTGAGTAACCTGGAGTTGGGTGATGACGAGAATGAATCAAGCGAAGCTAAGACACGAGGCAAGCACAACAACGAAACAACCACGAATACGCTGGGTACTCGATCGATTGGCCCAATACTCGATCGAGTACACCCCTTTGATGATGGTGTTTCTCGTTTTTCAGCTACGGCAATTGGTAAACATAGGGTACTCGATCGAGTAGATCCTAAACTCGATCGAGTATCCCCCGTGTCTGATGACGGCGATCCGCAAGTTGAGAAGAAAGAGAAAGAAGTCGCGCCTATAAAAATTACTTTACCTTTTCCACATCGACAACAAAAATCCTAGCTGGATAAGCAATTCGGTAGGTTTATGGAGGTAATTTGGAATTTACAAATGAGTGTGCCTTTTACTGAGTTGGTCACTCAAATGTCGGCCTATGTTAAGTTCTTAAAGGAGATTTTGACAATGAAGCAATCCTTTGATGAGGTAGAGATCATTGCATTTACTCAACAATGTAGCGCTGCACTACAAGTCACTTCACCTCCTAAGCTTAAGGATCCAGGGAGTTTTTCTATCCCTTGTCATATCGATAGTATTGCTATAGATAAAGCCCTCTGTGATTTAGGGGATAGTGTTAGTGTAATGTCGTATTTTGTTTGTCAAAAGTTAAATATGGGTCAACTCCGTATCACTAATATGACCTTACAGATGGTTGATAGATCTCTTAAGAGACCTTTAGGTGTCTTAGAGGACGTTCCAGTTAAAGTAGGGAAATATTTCATTCCAGTTGATTTCATTGTTATGGATATGGCTGAAGACTCCCAAGTCCCTAT
>VHZZ01009795.1:35580-48586 GCA_009801015.1 Silene noctiflora | reverse complement strand
GTCATACAATGCAACCATAGCCAAATACCACATTACAGTGACAACATCGCAACCACACAATGTATAGTACAGAGTAGGGAAAACCTACCTCAAGCAAGCCGCATCGACTCCGTACGCAGCCTCACCATGCAAGCCATCATCGACATCCTAGACACACAACGACATATAACACACAAATGTTTGTGAAATTGTCTCTTTGATAAAGTTTGCATTTTTAATTCATCTTATTCAAGTACTTACATGAATCCCCCTTTTATATGTCATCCATTGTTGTTCATTCAATATCCATTGTTTGTGAAGCAATCTTCTTGGTTAAGCTTTGTTTGTCATTAGTTTGTTAAGTACTCCCTCCTATTCTATATTTTCTTCCCCTTTCCTTTTTCCACAAGAAATAAGAAAGTGAACTAGGACCACACAAACACACTACCCCACATGCCATTGAATTTGGGCCACACAAATAATCCAAAAAAAAAATAGGGAAGAAAACCCGAATAACCGAAAAAAGAAATAGGGAAGAAAATATAGAATAGGAGGGAGTAGTATTTAGTATTAGTTTCATTACAAGTTTTAGTTGTGATAGTTCTTCCTCTTGGGTTCGACCATTACTTGCACTTTACTACAATTCCCAATTGCATAGTATAGAGTTAAGTTTGGTTTATAAATTGTTAATTTGGTAGGATAATTAGTTAATACGACACCTAGTTATTTAGCTATCACTTGTAATGTCAAGATAAGGGCTTAGGGTGAGAAAGACTATTTCTGGTGCGAGTTGACCATTTAGTATTTTGGTATCTTTACCTTGGCCCTTTTAATTTTTTGCTTCGTCATTTGATATTCATTTTTGGATTTTTCTTATTTCTTGAGCTTTGAATCTTGCTTGAGTTTTGGATCCTCGAACTTTTTTTCTTTTTTTACCAAATAAATAAATAATAAAAATTATGACAGCTTGCTTAGAAGTATGGACAATGGCTACGTCTCAAGTAAATTGAGAAATCAACTCAGCAGTCAAGAATGGTGGCGGCGGTTAACCAAATGGAAAATGACTTGATACATACGGGGATAATCGAGAACATAATGTGGACTTTAGAGTACAAATCTCTAGACAATCTTCAACTCCTTTAACCATGTTGTATGAAGGGGACAGGGATCTGATTCGCCTTCAGAAATCGCCTTTTCAGAGAGTGAATAGAACCAGCCGTTTCTCCATTTAAACTGCAAGAGTAAACCACGATCGGTAAGCATCATAAAATGGTCCAGAGGTCATACATGTTTCAGTGCTGACGATAGCAGAGTTTACCCAAGGTTGATAGGCGTTCTCAATGTCATACCAGCTGATGGGATTATATCAAAGCCGTAATATCATATCACAACCACCAAAGCAGAGAGTTCATATATGCATGCTATGTGGCGCCTTGATGGCACTGAGTCACTACCAACACATGCCTTTTAAATTATCTCCTACTTGTGGGGACTACGTTGAGTATGTGAGATGGTGGTAATCGAACTCATTACCATCCAGTTCCATCCTATTACTTTAAAGAAAGAAATGATAAATTTACTAATGTAATGTGACGAACAATTACAAAGCTGTGATGATACTAAATATTGGTGTCGGCCATATTCACGGTATTTGCTGTCGTCGTCTAATCGTGGCCATTGTTAAAAGTTGGGGTAGATGAGACCTAAAATAACGGTCGTGGTAAGCTCACATTCATTGCAAGAGTTTGGTCCGTGGACAATTTTCAATACCCTGGGTTAGAGACAACACTTTACCTCTTTCACAGCTGTTGGAAAGTGTGCTACAGCACGTGAGTAAGCACATAACCGATCTTCTATCCCTTCTTCAAAAGCTATACCTTTTTCCGCAGCAGCTGCTGATGCAAGTTCTGCAATGAGATTGGACACCTACAAATGTATATATGTATATATAAGCCTCTTAGTATGGGGGAAGAGATCAGGTCAAGAACATGTCTAAAAACTGTGTACGAAGAGTGACACCTAATGGGTACCTCTGGAATGCATAAAGAGGACCATCTCGACAAGCATCAAAGTCCACTCTCTGGAAAATTAAATCTTGAGGGTTCACTGTTAAATGTTTTTGGTATCCAACAGTAGGTCGTCGATCAGTAAAGCAAGGACCTCAAGGACTGCTATCTGTTGCAAAATGAAGGTGGTTTGGAAGTGGGCAGACTTGCCCATGAAATGAAAACTCACTCAAAGACATTGTTCCTAAAGTGAAGGTGGTGCAATGTCTTTCTTTACCAGTGCTTCGCGAGACTCTCCTGAGAGAAATGGAGGTCCAAGCACATTTAGATTTAAGCTACATATTTTCATTCTTACGGACAAACCTATTTCTATTTCAGGCTTTCAGGTATACTAAGTCACTAACTTCCTTCCTTCTATTAATCTTAATAGTTCTAATTTTCTCAGTGACACTGTTTTTGAGTTTCTTATCAATTCAATTACAAGGCCAGACATATGTGGGATGATATTACTTTGTAAGTGATTTGCTAAATAGCTCAGATATTTTTTTTTCCAGTGATGCTATTATTTTAGCCTCCTACCAATTACAAGATCAGACATATGCGGGACTAAATTTTGCAAGTGATTCTACTAAATACCTCTGAATTTTCTTTAACAGCACTTTTTTTTACCTTCCTTTCATTAACAATTTAAACCAACCCTGGAATCAAACTACGAGTATATGAGATGAACACACCAAATAGCTCATACATCAAAAGACCAAACTATACCTGACAAATTATATGGATTCAACATGGACTATAGCTTAAAATCACTACATCCATCCCGCTTATAATCATTGTATTCTCCAAGTATACATATAGTGATTTCTCTAAGCAAATATTTTCATATTACCCTAGCCCGACAATGTTACTTTGAAGAAATTAGGGTGTTCAAGCAAGTCTACGCTTGGTATCATTAGTATGGGACAACATTGAAGAATTCCGTTACTATTGTGTTGGCCTTCAAGATCGTTGTAATGATTAAAAGACGTATTTTGTTCTCACAGGTGAAATTCTTAGCTTTACGAAATATGAACAACTATGAAAGCATGTCATCAATGTTCCATTAATCAAAATGGCGATAACATAGTGTCCTAGTCTCAACTCTGATCTCAACCTTAGAAGATGAACGCCAGTATTGACGGATGTCTGAGTGTCTGACCATCAAAATTATTTTGGAAGATATAATGGGATAAAGGAATTTGAAACAATGTTTTAGTTTTAGTTTTACATTGTTTCTGCCCAATTTTGTTGCCATACCTGGCATGACCCATTCAAGAGAACAAGGATGATACCTACAAAAGCCTCGTTTTGCTGGAGAGTTGTCACATTAACGAAACAGACAAAAAAAAAAAGAATAGCCATACCTCTGATCTATACTCCTCCTCCACCACACCAACAGTGGCTCCTGGATGACGGGCTCCAACAAGCATAAATGCTGAAATCCATATTAGTTTCTCCAACATTTGTTTCTGAAAAGCATCTTTATCAAGTACCTGCAAATTAACCCCTCTCTAAGTGTGTGATTTGGATTTTTCTACCGCTTAACAAAACCAGTGACAGAGGTAGAAATTTTAGACTATGGGATCGCTTTAGTTTTTGACAAGACAACGGGGTCATATTTAGTTTAGTGGTCACCTGTCCCCTTTTATTACGGCCCCATAAACTAGCGATTGTCACTGCCACTGAATAAAATGCAAGATGAATACATATACTTGTCTGAAATTACAGCCGTATAATGCAGTAATTACCTTACAAGTGAGGCCTCCGGCTTGCAATCTTTCTGCTACAGCAGGGGCCCATTTTCCATAAGCTGCAGTTAAACCTTCTGGATTCGTATCCGTCTTGCCATCAATTGGAGGTTCTCCAAGCTTAGCCACTGCAAAATATGCTAAAACTTGGTCTGCGTCTCCAAGACCTTTACTCTGAAACCATGGTTCTAGCATTCCATTCTGGAAAAAGACGAAATCTGCTAGATTATCAGCATTCAGTTTTTACATGAAGTTAGAAAAAAGGTAAACTTCAGACAGCAACTATGGCCGTCAACCTATACAGTAGTCAAAAGAATTACATGCTAAATAAGTGCTCCCTTTGCCTATCCACCATCATCTTACAAGTTTGTTTGGCTAGAAGTTTAAGGAAAATGGTTGAGAGATATCCAAAAATAGCATACAAAGACAAGGAATGATTCTAAGCAAGAAGTTTCGAAACTGGCAAATGAAAGATTATTAATGGACGCAAAGGCTAATGCAGCTACTTCTGAACTTAGCAACATAAAATAAGAAAATAGCCTCAGCGGCCGCCGCGAACAAATGTTTGAACAGCAATTCTATAGGTAAATGAGATACCAAGGAAGTATCTAAAAGCTGCAATGAAATATGTAGATTGAATTCTGAATCTTTGATAACAATGATAGTACAAATAAATGAGACAGAGGGTGTAGTTCTCAAAACATGAGAAGGTAATTTAGAATAATGCATTAGAATGGATGGGACTATTGCCCTCCGTTCCGGTCATTTATTTAACTTTGGTTTTGGCAATGAATGTTATAAATGGGACTCCGCTTTCCTAATAGAATAATTCGACCCTTACTTGGCGGGTGTTACCGAATTTTCTACTGAGATAAGACGGTCCCCTCTGATTTTTGGCACTCAAAGATCAGAGACGTAATATAGAAATATCTTATGTTGAATGTTAATTTGTTCAGTGATGTGTTGAAGAATTTCTTGTTCTTAAATCCTTCTGATCCTTCTTCTACTTATATAGAAAAGGATTACAGGAAAGGAACCAAGGGGAGTGTATTTCTGAAGGGATGTGACTCTTCAATAATCAGAATTCGATTTACTAAATTTCGCGTAATTTAATTAATGAAATTCCGCGTAATTTAATTAATTCCAAAGTTTCGGGGGCGTTCCCGAATCCCCATCGGGGACCACGTTGCGTCCCCGAACCCAGACTCGCTGACCGGGCAGCGAGACCATCATAGTCATTCGTCCGAATGCTATACCGTAATCCCGTAAATAATTATGCAAGCATACACTCTGTATTTTCCGTGCTCGCAATTTATTATTTAGATATTACMCATCTACGAACCAACCTTAATTACGCAAAAATGAACCGGTAATTACTCTTAAATCACCAACAATGAAAGGAGAGGGGACCATCCATGGGTATTATTATTGATTGACAAAAGGACAATATCTTACGTGATCAAATTATAAGTATTTCTAATATAGAAAGCTAAACAAATGAATGAGAGAGGGAGTAATAGATACCGGGCCAACGAGGTTGAGGAGTGAATTTCAATACAGCTTCAAGATCATCATTTCTAGTACAAACTAAAATAGGTCCAACAAAATCAAGGGGTACAGATTCCCCTCTCTTTATTAGCAAATCATCCCCATTACCCATGTCTTGCAAAGCTCTACCAACTCTACCACCACCAACAATAATGGCTGGCACAACCTTAGTTGCAGTATTAGCAGCCATAGCCATGGACACGCAATGTCTTCTTGGAGCTTTATATTGAGGTTTATTTATAAGTTTTGATATTGGGTTTGAAAGGTTGCGATACAGGAATAAGGTTGCTGAAGTTGGACTGATATTTAGGAGGTTTGCCATTCGTATGGTAGTATGCTGATAAATGGTGTTTTTGGGAGGTGCAAATTTGGAGGTGGTGTTCGTTGGGCCATTTGTTTTCCGTTTTCTTTATTTTGGTGCTTTGTCGCCCATGAGATACTCAAGCAAGTAGATGATAAATATTAACCACCCATTTTTTTTAAAAAAATTATCTAAGGGGTGTTTGGTTTGTAAAGGGTAAAGGAATTGAATCAAGAAAGGGATAAAAAAGGAAAGAAATGAAATTCTTTCAATTAAGTAGCATATTTGGTTTGAAGATAAAAGAAAATGACCAAACCACCAATCTCACCATATCACCACTATCCAAAACCCTTCTCATCTCCACTCTATGTCCGACCTCATACCCACTGCCCTCATTTCGGCCACCCCCTATCGGCACTGGTTGACCCAACGACTGGTCGAAAATCTAACTCCTCTCCTCCCCCATTCCCAAATTCCGAAATCCTTCTTCACATCTCGAAACCTCCAGAATTGGTGGTTTTAAGGGATTTAGTGCGTGTGTGTGTGGGGCGGGGGGTTGATTTTCTAACGGATTTTAGCATGTTTTGTGTCGGTTTTGGAGTGTACCGAAAGCTAGGGGTGGACACAAAGATGGAAGGGCGCGCCGACAAGGGCGGTAGGGGGCGAGGACGACGATCGATGAGTGCAAGAGTTGTGGCATGTAGTAGTTGTGGTGGTGGATATTGATTTTGGGTGAGGGTAATGGGGAAAAAGAATGGGATACCTTGGGGTTCGGTGGAGAATCAATTTGGGGGAATTAAGGGTAATCTAAAACCTAAAAATGGGTAAAAAGGACATTAATCAAACAACTTCAAAGGGAATCAAACATTTTGATTCCCTTTCTCTTTCTTGAAGATCCTTTACCAAACGCCCCATATCTAAAGGTATTAGCAATAAAGATTTGTTGGTGGGATTTCTCTACTATTATCTATAATACGTGTAAGACAATTGCTTATATCGTCTATGTATCATAGCCACGTATATATTTTGTTTGACTCGCTTGTATTCTTTGAACGAGTGTGCTTGGTTTTTTATAAAGAAGTGTAATTGGTTTTGGTTGAGTTTGACTTATCTTGCTACATATACCTCTTATCTTGTGCTTTAGCGATTGTTGTGGTTTGTTTTGCATCGTACCTCTTCTTATGCTATAAATTGATGATAAGAATTAATGTCTTTCGGTATTTTTTTCATTACCCATTTGATGTGTGCATTTTATATTCACTTTTTTTACCATTTTGGCACACATTTCTATGCACATTAGATGCTCTTAGGAGCTATTTCAGTGTCAGATTCTCCCCATTTGCTACTTCGGTGTATTCGTATTTCTTTTGAAGGAAATAACACTTTGTTTCGCATTTTGAGCCGAATCTCGAGCACATGGATATTTGGAAGAGCTATAGATCAGAGTTCCTACTTCTAAGGAACTTATCGTTCATTTGAAAAGGTTAAGCGTTGAATTAGACCCTTACTTGGTAATTGGTGATAATTTGGAGTGATATTATGAGCTTCACATTATTGGTGCCTACTTTGAAGAGCCATACAAGCGTGTGATTTTATTAAAACATTTCATTAAGCAGCTCTAAACACTTTTTCACAAAAACAATTCTTATCAATCCAAGGCTTGAGTTCGTCACTTTTGGGGATCTTCACATCTTTGGTTTCATAATCGTCAGGGTAAGTTGTCTAGCATAGTCTTTTATGGTTTTGGTTTAGATTGATCAAACCCTAATTGGGTGATTTGGGGGTTTTTGGGGATTAGCTTTGATGTTCAGTTAATTAATTGATTGCAATTATTCTAGGAGGAGATTTTGTAGAGGAAGCCTTCTAGATCGTCTTGCTGTGTTGCTTGGATTTGCCTTTCATGTAGGGTTTTACTTACTCAGTTGGTTGTATATCAGTATGCATATGATGTGACGGTCTTTATGGTTTTTATATGATTGAGTTATGATGGTGATATTCTGTTGTTATTGTGAGCCATTTCGAGAGATGATCTCACCCCATTGTTCGCCTCTTGTGTTTCTCGACGCAAGGGGGATGTGCACATTAATGGACTTGGGTTTGCTCGTTGTGATGAGAGGGGATTAGATGGTACGGCTGCGGTCCCTACTGGCGATGTGGATTACCTGTTGCGATGGGTAATCTGGCAAGGCCAAACACCTTGGTGTGTAGTCGGTTACTGGTTACTATAGAGTTTGGAGATGATGGTTATAGTTTATTATGGTTGATTATGCATTGTTTTATGTTCTTTTGTTATACAGTTGGCTGACCCCGTTTTATGTTTTCAAAACTGTGGTGATCCATTCGGGGATTGTGAGCAGTTGGTTTAGCAGGTAATCATGGATGTTGACGTGCTTACTGTAACACCCCGATTATCCGACCAAGATAATCGAAGTATTACCACCTCGGTTACCCGAGGTAGTGTTTCAAAACTCCAATAAAAGAACATTTTATTAAAAATACAAGTTTAGTGATTACAAATAACATGAATAGTAAATACAATTCATCTATTTACAACCTTTATCTCATTACTACTAATTCAACTCCAACCTCGAAGCGCGGCCCCAAATCCCGCATGCATCATATAACCTGTAATCAACCTGCTCCCCATATGATCGGAAATATCATATGGATCGACACAGACCACCCCGGAAATAGGTGACATTTAACACATAGCCACAAACGGTCAGTTTCGATAACATAAACATATATGACCACTACTACAGTTGAGCACTTGGGCCACGGCTAAATTCGTGGTGCAAGTGTTAAATTTCCGTGGCTAAAGTACTTTGACATGGGAATACCTTTCGTGGCACAAGTGGTCGTGGCTAAGAGATAGCCACGGGAAAAACAAGAACGTGACTAAAATTAAATTTTTAGCAACAGATTCCCTCGTGGCTAATAACTCCCGTGGCAATAAAGTTATTCCCGTGGCCAAGAATAATTTCCGTGGCAAAAAAATAAATAAAAAAAATGTAAAATATTATTTTTTATTAATAATTAAAATGTTTTCACATATGGAATCGTGTCAAGGTTTGGTACTTGTTTTGCTAGTTAACTCGATTTATTCGATCGTTACTTGCATTCACCAATCACGCACTTGTGTGACTCGGATATCCTTCCCAGGAGGTCACCCATCCTAAGATTACTCGCTTAACTGTGGACTTCTTATGATGAACTACCGAAATTGAAACTTAACTTTTTTGTTATAGTTAACACTTTGAATCCTTTTAAAATATTTTTTTTCTTCTAAAACTACATTTACTATTATTTAATTGAAAAATATTACATAATTTACATATTTTTTACCGAAAAAACACTATTTTTGACAAATTACTCGTGTTTTCGATGTTTACCTCATGTCTAATGATTCTTATTTCATTTTTTGCTTGATTCAGCAGTATTTCTCCAAACTAAATCTAATCGTGTTTTCCTAATATATATATTTTTTTTATTTGTCGACTTTCTTAGTTTAATTTTTCTTTTGCCCATCTTTTCTTATATTTTCTACGCAAATTAAATTATATGACCGTTGTACGTGCAACGTGAAAAATTAAATCACTTTTTGTTAAATAGTGATCACTTTTGGATATCAATGACCATTTTTTGTTACTAAATATTGACTAGGTCACTATTAACCAAAAAGTGGTTACTTTTTGCTTAAAAAACATAGAAAAGATCATCGTACAACAAATTTTTTGTTTTGTATAAATGGATTTCTTTTCTTTAATCTTGATTGTTTCTTTCATCAGAATTTTCACATTATTTTCACACGTGAATTAATTATTATAATCTCTATTTTATTTTTCTCTGTGATGCGCTCATTTTCAATAAAAAAAAAAAAAGACTTTCTATATTGATTTTTTTATCGATTATTTTTTCAATATATTTTTTTTTCTTTTCTTTAATGATTTGTTGGAGATCATTTTTTACTTTCATTTTTTAGAGATTTTTTTAATTAATAAATTTTTTAATCTAATTGATTTTTTTTTTTACTCCTTACAAAATTCCGCCAAATGTATCTATACCAAGTTAAATTGTATCTCAAATTCAAGTTTTACTATAAATATTTTCCAAAGTTATAAATCAATTTTTGAATGAAAAGTTGGCAATATATTAGTTTAGACTTCTTAATGATAGGTGATAATAAATTACATATTTAATTTGATATACTATGTCTTTAAATGTGATGCGGTCATTTAAGAATGTTATACCATATTATGAAGTTTGAACCAAAAAAAGATAAAGCAATTTACGAGAAATTCACGACTTTAATAAACAGAATTATGTATATTCATATTTATTTATCAAATTAACGATGTTATGAAAAACACGCATAAAAATATTTTGATTTTTAAATAATCAAAAATTAAGACGATAATAATTTTCTTTACTTGTGTATGATTTTATAAAAGTTTTAATTTATTAATAAACTAAATAGAAGAATATCGAATATTTATTAAATTAATCATAATATTTTCAATATTTTATATTTAATTTTTTTTTTCATTTTATCTATATTTGATTAAGTTTCATTCAGCTATTGTATTTTTTTATTTTTTTTTACAGAAAATGCAATTGTTATATTTACCTTAACATGAAACATCTTTATTTAAGTCTTAAAAAATTTCGTCACGGGTGTTTGTTAGTAGCTTCGTGGCTAAGCAAATATGTTGGCATGGACAAGATGTAAGTCATAGNTAAATTAATCATAATATTTTCAATATTTTATATTTAATTTTTTTTTTCATTTTATCTATATTTGATTAAGTTTCATTCAGCTATTGTATTTTTTTATTTTTTTTTACAGAAAATGCAATTGTTATATTTACCTTAACATGAAACATCTTTATTTAAGTCTTAAAAAATTTCGTCACGGGTGTTTGTTAGTAGCTTCGTGGCTAAGCAAATATGTTGGCATGGACAAGATGTAAGTCATAGATTAAAAAATATTTGTCACAGAATGATCTGTGGCTAAATATAATTTCGCCACGGGTATGACATAGTTCGTGGCAAGAATGATTATTAGCCCATGACATAAAATTTTTCGAATATGGTAAATGAAATTTTCCCGTGGCTAAACAAAATTTAGCCACGGATTTTAAATTCCCGTGGCATAAAATTCGTGGCGCAAGGGTCAATTTGTTGTAGTGGACACGACAGTGAAATATAACTATACTACATGACAATGGAATGCATGAGGCACAATCTCCAACCATACCACACCGGTACTGGGACAAACCCAGACGTACCCACAACCCGGTGATGGCACTGCAGCACCGCCGACCAAAACAGCCGGATCGCAGCCCGTAAAAAGGTACTCCGGACACACCGGTGGTAACGAGCCTAAGAGCGACTCGGATCCCTTGCCAGACGACGTGACTCAACCTCACGTGTACCTCCATAACTCAAGCCATTAATGTGCACATCCCTCTTGGAGTGGGAAGCTCCAAGAGGCGACCTAAGCGGAAGACGGTCTCCCAACCGCCTTCCGTCTCCAATACAATCACAACACCACCGCCACCAATCTCCAACAAGAACATGAGACATATGAATGAAATTATAACAAAATACCGATTAAAATCCCTTGATCCGACATATTGCTGACATACCAAGTGGCTAGACTTGTCGCGAGTAGCAAGGGTAAGTAGGAGTCGATCCCACAAGGAAGGTATATGTTTAGTGTGTGATTATGTAAATAATTCTAATGTAACCAATTTAAGGGGGTTTTGTGGTTTGAGTCTAAATCTAACAAAGTAAAATAAAAGATTAGAGTGAATCAAATAAGAAAAAGGTCTTGGGTCTTACAATTTCCACAAATGATTTAGTTTTGATCATTGACTCATTAACTCTAGTTACTCTTGAATACTTTCTTGTGAAAATATGAAATTTCTACTTCTCCTTACTTTTAGTTATTTACTGCGAAAAGCGCACATAAACAACCTTTATGGTGATGACAATCTAGTCCAAGCGTATCTAAATTTAATCATGCCATAGGTTATAACTAGAGAAGCCCACAAAGATTAACAAATGCATACACAAGCAGTTCTACACTTTAATTCATATGATTAATATTCTTCTACGATTCAACAATGATGAAAAGCGTACAATTGATGAACAATAGTTGCTACTAATTTCTAGGCAAATGAACAAAAGATTCAAATTCCTAAACTAGCAATAGATTAATGATTAGACAAACTAGGTGATCAAACAAGAAAGAACTATCAATAATCGTAATAACAAATCAAGAATATAAATAAATATTCAAGAGATAAGAACATAGATTAAAAGGTCTTACAAAATACTAATTCATTTGCTTCAATTATTTGACCCAAGATGAGGAACTTAATCTTCTATAAAAAAGTAATAACTAAAATAAACTAAAAATTGTATATTGTTTTTGTGTATTCTAATGATTAATATGTAGAGAAGTATGTAGAAAGTATCCAACATCATCTTCTTATATAGGTTTTCAAATAGCATCTCCATAAAGTCCCATAAAGAATGAGCTTAATTGCCACAATAAAGGAGAATTAAGGAGTTGTCGGAATCCAATGCTGAGCCTCTCCTAGAGGCATTTTGCCTCTAGGAGAGTCATTACCTCATGATGCTTTTTTGCTTTGACCTTAGTCTTTGGGCCTTGACTTGCTTCAAAATCCACACTCACATGACATCTTTAGCCCAATACCAACCTCTAAATAAGCTCTCTCCATACATAACAAGAAATCAATCCATTTAACCTGATGTGTTGTATTTTTATATACTTTTTACCCCCATTTTAGCTCACATTTTCATGTCATTTGCGCTTTTATAAAGCGTTTTACGAGCTAAATCCGTGTTCTAGGTGACTTGCATGCTTTATCGTGTTTTTGTAGGAAATGGAGAGGTTTTTCCCAACAAATTGGCATTCATCGCGGATCACGAGGCTAGGAGAGTCGAGTTTAGGCCTTGAAGGGGTGTTTTGGACATTTTAAGTAACCCGAGGAGCGGAAGAATGAAGTTTGGTTGCGTATCGAGTGAAGAATTCAAGMTMAAAAGATGTTGCTCCTGCCCCATGCAGCCACCCCGGTGGCCAGGGGTGGCAAAAACCTAAAGATTTCTGATTGTTTGAAGAGGCCGAGTACAGTTGTTCCCACCCCGGTAAGGGTGAGCTGCCCCGGACCACCGGGGTGGCTGCAAAGTGGATTTTAGTTGAATATTTGAAGATGACGAGGGGAGTTGCATTGGCCCCGGTCGGGGTGACGTACCCCGGACCACCAGGGTGGCTGCAAACTGGCCAAGACCTTTCGTTTTCCTACTATTTTGTTATATAACCTTATGTTTTTCGAGTATGAAACACACAATTT
>VHZZ01009792.1:2910-24940 GCA_009801015.1 Silene noctiflora | reverse complement strand
ACAAGAGGACATATCTTACTATAACAATTATCCACCCAATTGACATTAAGTACTCCCTCCGCATAAAAGTGTTTGCCTTATTTTCTCTAATATATATGAGGAGTATTTTATTGAAATGGGGCAAACATAAGTATTGATAGGGAGTACCATTTATGCTAATTGTAAGTGAAATTTATATAGTATAAAAGCCAAGTCATTTCTTGCATTCCTATTAACTCATAATTTTAGGGCTTGAAAAACTTTTATTCATGTAAGGTCCTGCATGTTTTTCATCCATACTTTAATTACCCACTCTCCTACTTTCATTAATTAATTACTCTATTTCCTATATTCTTTAATTAATAACCTTACACTATATTATGCTTTCATAATGTACAATATTATATATATGGATTTTTCTAACATGTTGCATATTGTTTGAGAATAGTTCAAGTTTTGTTTATAGCATTTAATTGAGTTTGTATTAAAATATAAAATAAATATGGTCGAATAAATAATACTATTTTGTATGTGTTTATATTATGATAAAAAAAAATTATATATACTCTTTTTTTTTTTTTGTGACGTTTTTGTTTTCGGAGGCTAGACAACAAATTAACTTTTTTTTCCCTACAAAAATATAGTAGTTTAAAAAATATAAAAATTATACCATTAAATTTCATATAAAAAGAGCTTTCATATGGAGGGGATAGTTTTCAAATAAATTTTTCGATAACTATAATTATAGTAGTGTTTCAAGTTGAAATAATTTGGAATTTTGTTTTTAATATCTATGCATTTGATTAAATTGTTGCCTATATAATCCCGTGCAATTTTGTTGCACGGGTATAAAACTAGTTCCCATTATGTTTAGTATACATGATTTCTCGCATCATTTCAATTAAAATTCTTGAGAAAAATATCACGAAACAATGACTTTTATTATTAGACCATTATTATCTGTTTCGAATACAATGATATAATGATATAATTTTACCAATATTATTTAGAAGATATTAAAATGCTAAAATGTAATTATCATTACCCTAATTCTCCATACTTTTTAAAAATTTTCAAAGTTATGAAACCATATATTGCAAGTTTGATGCATACGACACTTCCTCAATCATCGACTTAGAATTTAAAATCGATACAAATAATTAACCAACACGCGCCCTACAAATAGGACAAGTCCGTTGAATTACCCCACGAGTGTGAAGCCACTCATTAATACAACTAGCATGAAAGTAATGACCACATAATGGCAGCGTACCCATTTTATCTTTAACTTTGTACTCGACCATACATATCGAACACACATTTTCCTCATCCATTGACATACTTGGACACATTTCTTCTATTTCACTCACAGCAATGGTATGAACAAATGGTGGGCTAGATTCATTCCTTGGGCCCAAACGAACCACATTGACCTCGTTAAGGCCCAATTCAGGTACGTCTCTCGGTTGGCTCGTATTCCGGCCCGACGGGCTTCGAGTGATGTAGGCTCGGATCCAAATGTAAAGTGAGCCCACTACACAAATTATTGAAGGAGAGCATATGACTAGTATTACTGCTATCATGGTTGTAAGGGACAACTTCCTTGGCCTACCTGAAAACCATAACATGACCCTTCATAAGAAGTTTTTGTGTCTCATAAATCACAATTTGTCCATTCAATCATATGAAAAGATTGTATAAATTTAGCACATTTATCATAACTTAATTTAGGAAAATTAGATAGGACATCGCCATCGGATGGTACTGTGCCTCCCTGCCATCCTCTCGTATATAATATGTAGGGTCTATTAAAATAATTGACCTTACCTTACAATTTACATACACAAATAGGACTATACATCCTGATGTATATGAGCATCATACATTCAATATAAATCTAATTGAGCTTATATGCACTTTTTTTGTTGAGCTTTTAAAAAATTTGATTTACATTTTAATTTTTTAGGTGTTAAAATTAAAATCTTTTGAGTTTATATGTATTATATTTGAGTTTCAAAATAATATTTGAGTTAATTTTTTTTTTTTTTACAAAGGCGCTCAGATTCTTTTAAATAAAACTCGTAAAATATACATATAAGCTTGAATCTTTTGTTATAAAGCTCCAAATCTATACTACTAGATGTATACAACTTGTTATAAAGTCCACTAACTAACTTACATAAGGCCTGTTCAGGGGCGGATCCAAGAGGGGGCAGGTGCCCACCATGAAGTTTCAAAAATAAATATTTATAAGTTTCTATAGTATACAATAATTTACTATGGCATAGTTGGTAGAAGTGTAAGAGTCATATCTAGGAGATATGTGGTTTGATTCTTGCTATTTACAAATTTTGATAATTTTTATAATTTATTGGCTACTTTAAATAAATATGAAAAAATTGCTCAACATATGATTCGAACTTGTGACTTTTAAACTTACCAATTTTTAAACCATTGACTCACCTACATTTGTTGATAAATTTAGTACTAAAGTGTATTATATTCTACAAAAGGGAGTGTTATTTTTACATATATTTAGAATTTGAAGTATTTTAGAGAAAAACATTATTTTTTTTTTAAAATATCTATAGAACCAATTATTTTTTTCATTCTTTTACTTGTATATAATAACTAATTTAGGAAAAAAAAACTTCAAAATATAAAAATGTTGTTTTAAACGCGCACAAATAACGCTTCAAAAAAATTTTAGTGCCCCTTTAACACAAAATTCCTGGGTCCGCCACTGGGCCTGTTGGAGGATGGTGTCGCATCTCAATATGCCCATTCCCATACCATTATCCTTTTAATTTATGCTGATTATCACCAAATACAGGTTTTTGGTGGATTTTCTACATGGTATCCTCGTATTTTTTCGAATTCTACGTGGTACCCTTCATTTTTCAAAAATATCATTGGTCCTTAAAATTAATGAAAACCTCTCAAAATATCAAAATGCACTAATCAGCCTCTTTTAAACAGTGGTTATTTTATGCACTTTTTATTAATCTTTTGACAATAATTTATCCTATCATTGACATAAATATCGTGTACTTAATCGTAAAAACATATTTTCTTTACAAAATAATACAATTTAAAAATTCAATTTTTAGTAGTTTGGGTATTTTAAAGAACTATTCAGTATTCACTGAGTTTAAGGGTACCGATGACATTTAAAAAAAAAAAAAATGTACGATGCAAAATTCGAAAAAACACAAGGGTGTGATCATGCACGTAAAAAAAAACCCTTTTTCTATTAATCAAGTACTTAAAAGGGGTGGTCAAACGGACGGGCCAAGACGGGTTGGTTTGGGGGTGGGCCGAACTTGGCTTGGGGGACTCCAAAACTGGCTCGAGATAGGGGTGGGTTGGGCGAGTCGGGCAAAAGGTGACCTCACGGACGGGCTTAGGACGGGTCCGGGTTGGAGGCGGACCTGGTTTAATATTATGGACCTGGAACCGGCCCGAGATAAAGAACGGGTCGGTTGGGCTACAGGCTGAGCAGGCCGGGACAAGTTGGTCCTTATGTTTGACCAGCCCTAGTACTTAATTTAGATATTAATGTATTTGTATTTGAATTCACCAAAACTAGAGACTAGTGATGCATGAATGAAGTAATATGGAGTATGGAGTACACATGCTCTTACAACAAGCATGACTAGTGAGGGATTATCAATGAACTTATAATCATACCTTGGTTTGTGACATTTGAGCATCCTATAACGTCAAAACCACTCGAATTAGTCCTCATAGCGCACATTCGACCTTCCAATTCACACGATTGGCACTCCGGCATGAACCATGATAGCCGGACATCCTCAACGAGCTTAGAAATCGAGGATAAACCCGTTTCATTGTTTAAAGAAGGTAGCCACTGAACCGGACCCTTCACCTTTTGTGCCACCATGTAACACTTCGACATCGATAAAAATGTGATTGTAACGTTGTTATTTTTAATCAAAGGAATTGCATACACAAAATAATCTAATCCACTAAGGCAAGGAATTGGACCTATTATAGGCACATTAAAATTAATTGTATTATTTTGTGTGACGACCGTTGATGAACAATTAAAAAATGTAAATTCTTGGTAATAAATCATGGAAAATGGAGAATTAGAAAGGTTTAAGGAAATGAGTTTTTTTGGGAGACAATTATTAAGATCATTTACCCAAATTTCTTGGGCAGTATAATCTATGCTCTTGACACTAAAGTTACCTGAACTTGGTAGCTCAATTAGGGTCCGGTCGACCGGTCCTTGATCACACCAAACATCATACCCTGGGAACCCGCATAAGCTGGGCTGATCTGAACCCTTCACTTTAAATGGAAATCGGATGTCCGGGTCGTGACCCGAGTCCCCACAATAGGAAGTAGAGCAACCACCATTGCTTACACTCATCACACTACTAGGAAGATTATTGCTCACTAAAAGAAAGAAAATTAGAGTGATTAATGGAACTAAACCCATATAAGTTGCTTTATTTAATACAAGAAATTAACTATTAATCATAATTAGTAGCTCTTTTAAACTATATATTATTATGGAAATAATTCATGTTTTTGATAGTTTATTTACTGTATATATTTATACTATGATTTGCATGAAATTGTTTCAACAAAATATACTAATAGCATAACACACTATGGAAGTATCACAAGAGCATATAAATTAGTCCAAAATTAATTTACCAAATAACAAAATTTAATTAGGTAAAATTAATTTAGACGGAAAAGTTGCTTACATAATATTTCATAACAAATTCGGAAATACCGAAAAAAATAGTTTACCAAATTTGGTAAAGAAGGAAGAATAATTAAATGAAGAGATTAAATAAGAGAATGATACCTTAACACATGGAAAAATAGAGAGGTACAAAAAGGACATTCCCTTAAGACAATGCTTAAGTTACGTTAACCTAATTTAATAAAAACTTGACAAATTTGTATAACTTGATTTTGTTTGGCAAGAAAGTTTCTGTATTTAGTTGCATGTTGTGACATATAATGTTTGCTTATTATATGGTTTTCCGTGTTCTATGGTTAATCAAATGTTGGCAATTCTACTTCACACGATTGTTTAAGAGAAATTTAGAGAAGGGAATGGGGAGGGTTTTGTCATTTATGGTTTTGTTTTTTTTTTATTTTTACTAGGCTTTAGATGGTTTAA
Source organism: Silene noctiflora (assembly GCA_009801015.1). NCBI lineage: Eukaryota > Viridiplantae > Streptophyta > Magnoliopsida > Caryophyllales > Caryophyllaceae > Silene > Silene noctiflora. The sequence continues at coordinate 19,794 of VHZZ01009792.1, read as the reverse complement.
TATACAATATATGGGTCTGTTGTATAATGCTACTATACAACAGGGTGTAGGATCCTATTTGTGGGCTCAAATATTTGTGGTGTACAATTCATGGACTATACAAYCAGTTGTACYRGTTGTACGGTGTAGAATCYGARCTTTGTAATAAAGTATMYGAGCTTTATGTTAAAGWATATGAGCTTTATTAKAAARTATYTSATCKCATCCATTAACACATTAAAAATATGAACTTTGCATTAGCTCAAAAAAAATACATATAAGCTCGAATTCTTATACCTTAGTTGTACAATGCTTATATACAACTGGATGTATAATCCTATTTGTGGTGTAAAACGATCTTGCAAAAGTTTATAGTAAAACGGATTCTTTTAATACTCCCTCCATCCCCGTCATTTGTTGTCCTTTTCTTTTTTTGGGTGTTTCGGTCATTTGTTGTCCTTTCTATTTTAATATTGCATTTTATAAGCAATTTGATCATTCACTCCCAATTTAATCCACTTGTCATCTTACAATTGGCCCCCTCATCTTTCCTTGGTCTTTGTGCCAAAACCAAAGAACAACAAATGACCGGGACGAAGGGAGTAATTATTTTTTACCACTAATATGATTATGTTTGAATTCCTTAGACACCGTCTTTATGTAAAACCATCTTTCACAAAGACCTTTGGAGGGAGAAGGGGGGTAGGTAAAAGGGAAGGTAGTTTTACACTATTTTAGTGTATAACCGTTTTACACGATTTTTCACTATCCGACTTAACCTAAAGCGGCATTTGAGTCTCAGTCACACAACACTCCATGAGGTATGTCTCATGACTCGATATTCAATAATGAATGAACCCGTCAAATGGCCATAATGATTTAGCTAAATTATTATCAAAATGAGATCGAGCCAGTTAAAAAAAGGTAATAACAAAATGAATCAACAGAGTAATAGCATCAACATGAGATTATCGACCAGGAGATTCGACAAAATTGATCACAGCTTTCACACCGGTAAACAAAAGAGATCACGAAGACTGAAGGGTAAGACGGCAAGGACATGTGCATGGAGACGACCAGTTTATAAGAATGTCTAGAATTCGGTATCAAAGAGACGGACCGTCAAATTAGAGATCATGCTTCTTGCAAAAGGAATGTAGCTTAGGCTGTACCTGCGACCAACCAAAATGCAGGAATATGCTCAGTTTCTATATAGGCCGGCAGCTGTTAGGACTAAAATCGACAGGAAGTTGAGACGAATATATACAGTCGTTGGAATGTAACCCACATGAGGAAACTGCTGGAACATGCCACTTGTGCTACCTTTATTCTCATTGATATACAACCCACAGATTTCGACACAAAATCAATGGCCATTACCTGAGTTACTATCTTCTTCCAAACAAAACCATAAATGACAAAACAAGACAGAGAAAGCTAAAGCTGAGCAACTTACCAAATAAGAGCACAAATCTCACATATCATAGCAAGTATGGTTAGAATCTTGTTGTGAATCTGCAAATGACACAAAAATGAAATGCAGTCATTTTTCTGTAAGGAATATGTTCATGATGAGTTTATGTCATTAACAAACAACGAATGGAGACGACTATACGGGTTTGTTAATGAAGAGTCCTACCAAGTGGCAACATAGAATCTTGTTTTCTACTGCACTTGACCAAACAAATAATGGTTGGATTACCAGGGATACAACAATATTATCACACTGCTTCACGGGCTCCCGCAAATTGTGGGATAAATGGGGGCTCGGAACTCAGATGTACAGAGCTTTTATGTTCGCAATACAAAGAGGGTGTTTTCGAATGACCCATAAATGAAAACTGAGTTGAAAGTTGGATAGAACGATAACTGCTCCCTCCATTTCACTCAATTAGCCCTATTTGCTAATTTTTATAAGAACGTTGAGCAATGGTGCTAATCGCGTGACATGGTGGATTGGTGGGAGAACTTTACAATAAAAAGGCATCCACTTTAGTCTGTCATTTGGAAATTCGAAACAACATAATAGTGAGTCATTGGCTCCACTTAAAATGAGATATTTAAGTATGCTTGACGTACCAAAATTGCACATATAAGTGCCAAAAGAAGGCAACCCAAGTACACTGCAGTGGCATACACGCGAACAGGATCAAACATCTTTCTTAACTGCTCTGCTGGTCCGATAAGGAAGGCTGTGCTGCCACGTAAAAGGAATAAATTAATAGACGGCATGAGATACCAAATGATATGGTGGTTCGTCTCAAATCTGTGAAACTTTGAAAGCTAAGGTTTATTGATGAATTTGAAATGCTTACGATGCTCTCAATCATTACGCCTAACAATTTGGAGGAATTATTCATTAATTAAGATCAATGGTGTAGGTCGACCCGGCTAAGGCCAGTGAATACCACAAACCTCTTTGAAGGTGACAGTGGAATGTACAAATCAATTTTGAGGAATATAACACCATACTCGTACAATACTCGTAGCATAATCTATCAACTTGTCACTCTATAAATAGGTAAACACCCCCTAGAAAAAAGACGAACAACAATGGAGGCGAGAAAGCTCTGCTTGAGCTTAATATCATAAATCAGCAAACAAATACAGAGTACTTAAATGTCCAACTGCAAAAATATATGAAACTGATAATTCTTCACGAAACAAGTTTACCTTCCAACAGCCAGCATGTTCCCGAAAGTAAATAGAAGAGCAAATTTTATAGGCTTTACAAATGCAACCGTCGACTGTCATGAATCAAAAAAAATTAGTTAGTAACAGAAAAGCAAGACTGAAGCGCTGACCATTAATTACACCTCCGCCACAAGAAAAGTGGATTTTTAAAGCCATATGAGCAGTCAAAACGTCAGAATACCAAATGTCTTTGTAGTTTTTACATCATAGAATTTCACATTAAATCTACCTATGTAACTCGCACTTCCTTCTAATGGAAACATGGCAGTACATCTAGTTAACGGCAGATTGATGCCCTCTGATGGTAAAAGAGAATAAAGTTTAACGAACGGAGAAAACTGAGCGCTGTACGCCTGTACCTAACAGAAGGGATTACTTAATTTGTGAACTTATTTTGAGATGTCACAGTAACAACATCATTGATCATCCCAAAGGAAATCCTGCTTAATGCGGGGTCTGTGGAGGTCCACATATAGGACAATAAAGACATACACAAACCTTACATGAACTATCAGAGAGGCTGTTGTAGAAATTGAGGGAAATGTGTGCTGCTGAGCATTTAAATAGCGATAATGCATTGAGATATTGAATCTTGTATGTGATGGTCTTACATGTGAAACCACTCCAATCCAATGTATTTGTTTTTTAATTATAGGATTGACGAGTTGGTCTCACATGTAAAGACTGTTTCTCATAAATATTCCTCCTATTTTCCCTTTTGTTATACAGTAGGTTTTAAGATCCCGGGATACTCCAGGAAACACATCATGATGCAACAAAGGACCACAGCATGCCAAAAGACGAAATTACCACTATATAGCACGAATAATAATAGCGACAACAATATTACCCCAGTGTTTCAGCGGCTCCCGCAAATTGAGGGGTAAGAAAGGGCCAGGCGTATGACACCTTACCCATGTTCTAGCAGCACAAAAATGCTGTTTCTGAACATATAGCACGAATAGATAAGAAAAATCTTCTCCGACTAGACAATTAACACCATTTTCTGGATCCTAAAGCAATATCTAGGAACAGTAGGCGTGATAATCTTCCTCAAAAAGTCCAGAAGGCAATATGTCATAAAGTGATATCCTCTCAAGCTCTCATACACACAAGACCATATAATCATTTCCTCATCATAGGACTCTACAAACTACAAGAACAAACCACAATCTGCACATACGCTGTTGCATTCCGTCTAAATCTCTAACACAACTGATATGTAACTCATTCCTTCGTCTCAGCAACCACAAAAGCATGATTTCTTGAATCTATGCCTACTTTTTGGTCATAGGATAGATACTTGATCACAACCTCACAAGTGACTGTTTAATCAGAAAATTATTCTTTGATGACCGTGATTCCCAAATATTCTTTTTCCATACTCACAACTATCTATCAAATGCAAGTTATGCAAGGAACAATACTACAACAAAACTAGCCAGCTTCTTGCTACCAAAACACCGTCTCGTGTCAAATCATAAGAAATGATGAACTTTCTACAATAAAGATTGCTACTTTTTCATTATATCACAAAACCCACCAGAATCATCCAAACGTAGCAGCAATACACCACCTCAAACCACCACAATTTGATTCAAACATACTCAAAAATAGCTCATTGAAGTGGTTGCGCTTCTTTCTATTGTGATGTAACAGTCCTTCAATGTAATTCTTGACGCAATTTTCATCTGGGATCAATTACACAGGGGTAAGACTGCATACATCCGACCCCACGCCAAACGATTTGGGGGAATCATTGAGGCACTGGGCTAATGTCGTATACTCAAAGAAAAAAAACAGCAATTTGCAGAAGGGTACATACCAGGAACAGCAAGAGAAATCCACCAATCAAACACCCAGCAAACGCATAAAGTCTCTGATCAATCACAAACAAATATCAATCAGGGTTACATAATCATCGCAAAAAAAATCAAAATTGACAAAAAGATCAAAACTTTAGGGAAATTAATTGAATAAAATTGATTAAAACCTGAGTATAAGTGAGATTGCAGAAATCATCAGTGTTGTTATTATCTTCATAAAAGTTGTCTTCCCTTTCATCAACATCTTCATCATCTCTCCCAAAAACAGATTTCCACATTTTGTTGACTTTTTTAAGTAAGAAATTGTTGTTTAATTCTTCCAAATTGTAAGCATGTTAGAGTATGTGGATCATTGTTTGTGAAATGAAATGGTCTTTTTTTTAGTGTATAGTTTAAATCTTCAAATAATAATTAGTGGGGTGCATGATATTAACATTTTGGATTAACATATTCATGACTCTAAATCTCTAATTACAAGCAGTGCCCTTACCTCATCACGTGAGAGGTCTCTCAATAACGCTATTGAGAGACCGTCTCTCAGAAGTTTTTGTGTTACAAGAATTGGTATGACATGATTTAGGGATATATATTTGTAGCATGAATTATCTGATTACTATTGAAGGAGAATTAAGAGAAATAACATGACAAGTCTCTTTTATATAAAATTGTCTTACATAAGTTCCATAAAAAATAAGTACGTTGGTTCAAGGCTACTATAAACTCGTGAACGAGGCTAGAGGCTAATAATATAACATCCTGGTGAAAAATTATAAGATTCACCGGATTTACAAAATTATCATGCATTTTAACAAATGAGAAGTCTTAATTTTTATTTATGAAAAATTTGGTTGATTTTAACATTTTCATTGATTAGGGTGTACGATGACGTAATACACGTGATGTACACAAGAATTTCTCATGGTTAAATGGTAAATTGGTTGTGTATTGAAGTAATGTAACTAGTTTTGCTTTGCATATTTTTCCTAATTTAATTAGTCTGGCTAACAGCCTTCAATGTGTTGTGAGTTTGTGACTTGTGCATGTTATATTGTTGCTCACTTCTTGCTCATGTTTTATTTCTCTTTTAATGAATGTGCCCTTTGTACATCGCTGCAACAAACTCCGGGCCAGAGTCCCAGTTACTGTTTCAGTTCTATTTAAGACAGGGTTGTCGCCTTTCTGGTTGCCTTTCGCAATTATGGTGAATTAATCAGACCGACGGATCAAGACTTGATTGGAATACACGGTTCTGTGGCTCTAAATAATTGCTTTCACATCATAATTTTACATATGTACAGTTCTATCGATCACATTACAAAAAATCCAACAGTCACTACGTCTATACACTATGCTATACATCTGTGCATGTTCGAGTAAAGAGGAGTGCTGACCCATTTACACAACGAAGAACGAGAAGCCTAGAATCAACGTATGTACCACACACCACTTTGGTCAGATCGAACATTTCCGGAGGGACTTGTAATCTTATTTCTTGAAGTACCCTTTGAGCGCTCTCGGCTTTGCTACCAAGAGGCTCGTCAAGTTTCATTGAAATTTCAAGGTCATTTGAAGCAAGTTTGGCTACAGGAAGACTTGAAGGAATCTCACTGACCGGGAATGCTTTTCTCCATTTCTTCCCTGACAAGATTTTCAGAACGGAGTTTGTTGAGTTCGAACTTGTTAAAGACATTCCTGGGTCAATGTTTTCCTTGAGGTAGAGACGCCGGCCAGCCCTTAGTCTGAATGGGGATGTGACTGTTAAATGTCCGGGTGTACCGGTTTTGTTGTGGGGCCAATCCCGGCCATTGATCACGTTGAAAGCGATTTCCGAAGAGATTGAGAATGTTGTTTTCGCAGATGATATTTTAGTAACTGATAAGTTTACATCACCTATCAGAACTCGATGAGAGGGTTGTCGAAAGGTTAAGCCGATATGACGACCTGTACTGTATAGCAGACGCCATTTTCCTGGTAATAGGTCCAACCAATTCTGCAAACAAATCAACATATAAAACTTTATTTTTTAGAAAGAGTCCGGTATTATCAGTACACACTCCTGGCGATTGGCTTCCAATGATCATAGAAGAGACAGGCCAGACAAAGGGCTACAGAATAGGGAAATAAAAGGTACAAACAAAGTATGCTAAAAGCTATTCGAATTGAGATCATAAGATAAGAAGAGAAATCAGAAGTACCCTGGGCTTTGGATGAGGGTTCAGCATCTCCATTAGCTCAATAAAGTGGGAGAGTCTGCGACGCTGAAAATGTACCAATATGAGTACAGCATGACTGATGCCACAAGTATCGAAAGAATAATAGAACAAGGGTATTAACAAAACGACAATTAAACGATTAATTGTTACAGGTTTAAAAAAAACAATTGTAATTGATCACCATCCCTCTCAAATGCAGCAGTACATCATACGTAAAGGTGAGCCATTAATACCATTATTCTGGTTTAACGAAACAGTGACTATCGTCAATGACGAGTAAATTTCATGACCATGTGAATCAGCTTCATGCATGTCATGAATATCTCTTGATCTACAGTGAATACTGAGTTGTAACATAGTATGCCAATTGTCAGGTGGGACATGGGCGCATGGGTAAACTAAGAGAGAAAACAGCACAAAATCGAATTCAGACAGTGCAGTGGCTACCTGAGGGTGTCCGTATATGTACTCCTCAGTAATTCGAACAGCAGTAGATCCCAGACCCCACCTGATCATGTTCATTGATGGCTCAACCCTCCATTTTGGCCCACACAAAAAAGGGTGCCTCAAAGCATTTAGGCAACTGTGTCGCAAATCGAGTTAGTCAATATAGTAAGATACTAAGATGCACATACATGGAACATCAAAGTGACAGTGCAATGCAATCTACAATTTCAGTTAATCTAAGAAGTTAGTCCTAAAACAAAATTAAGAAAGACGAAAAAAATAACACGGGTAAATGGAAGAATTATGTAATTATTGTATGAAACAAGAGTAATACCACAATCTTTAGATAAGTACTCAAAAATGTTGCTACAAAGATATGGATATCTCTAGGCACTGAATACCACCATACTCCTAGAGAGTTTTGAATTTACTTAATCCAGTTCATTCACCTAAAACAGCATCCTTAACATCAACAAAAGCATAATCTGGGTACAAAAATAACAAAGAAATGTATTTTATATTATCCAACAAGGTAACTCAAGCGCTAGCCGCTAGATACTCTTATGAAAGCATATATTCATGCTGCTAGGCATTATGTTACTCAATTTCCGTCTTTTGTCCGATGAGGACAATCTTAGGCCCAGAAACAGTGAGCAACAAACCATGCATGTTAGGTGGCACATGTGCATGTCGTTTTCATAATTTCATATAGTTATTCATCCTCCCAAAAGCTAATTTTCTGTGAATTTGTATGTAAAAAACTTGCTGAAAGGTCAAAAGAAAGCAAAAGCACAAATCGGACAGTCGATAGGAGTCATATATGCAGATAACCGTTTTGATAAATAGGTGAGTCTTGTATGAGATGGTCTTACATGTGAGAAAAAGCTAATACCAAGTACGGAGTACTACTCGTTTACTTATATGGTGTATTGATTCGTCGGACGTTTAAGACTGTCTCATATAAGTTTTAATTAGCGCCATTTTGTTGATTGTTTATATTTTAAGCTGATGGAGAAGCAATAACAAACCTTATTCTTTCCAAAGGTTTCTGAGCAAGCAATAAGGCCAATAGATTCCAACCAGCACCCCAGTTCCGATCAAGTATCTAAAAATAAATTTCTTGTCAAAAACACACTTTGATAAAGAGAAAATTTTGCGGGAAGGAAAGGAGAGAAGTGCAGGAACTCAAAAGGAGAGAGATCACTAACTTGAAGACCAATACTTCCAGAAGGGGATTTCTTGCATAAAATGGGCAGCATGAATTCGCGTAAGCTTGAAGGATCATTTCCCTGCAAATTATTGTCGTTAATATTAGAAGAATCGATCGAGCATTATTTACCCAAAACAATAATATGCTGCCTTTTGTTAAGTTGTGATGACTAGAGCAAATTTTGGTAACTTCGGTTGACCATAAAAAAAAAAAAAGGACATCATGAAAACTACAAGCCTAAAGTCTGACATGAAGCATTTATACATGGGAAAATGTCAGGCAAGTTAAGTACTCCGTAGTCCGTACCTTGGTGAGAAATGATTTGAACATCGCAAATATTGAAGGATCCATGAGCTCCCGCAGAACCATCTTTGCCATAATAAATCCCAGACACCTAAACCAATATATAGATATTATGTCTTACTCAGTGCAAATTACGCAAGCTTAAATGATTTATTTACTTAAACGTACCTCATGTCAAATGCAATCATCATTTGGCGTCTCCTATTATCAAAACTATCACCATTTGAACTGCCCTCAAGAAAATCGGCAGCATTTCCCAAAATTCCTACCTGGTAATATGAACCCTTGAGGTTAGCCAGCTAGGCAAAGTAAATCGTGATAATTGGCAACATACGAAATAAATTTTAAAAACAAAGATCTAACATTCTACCGAGATCCAGAAAGACTAATGCTTAATTAAGTGAGTCAGAACAATAATTCCATGCCAATGTGAATTGCGAAATAAAATGAGCTACTTACTTTAATACGTCCATCAAGAGGGCTCACATGCACATTTTCCAATTTCAGTTCTGTGTGGGCGAGTCCATGGCTATGCAAGTAATTTACCTGAAGAAAATAGACAGTTGGCACATAAGAATCTGTCCGGACTTTTGAGTTAAGAACAAACATGAAGGACCTGGATAGATTAATACTCGTAAAAATAACAATCATCGTACTCCTATCAAAAGATCTCTCATCAACATCCGGATGAGACGTAATTGCCGTGTAACAGCTGGGCCTCCAATGCTGTCGTCCCCTACCCGTCGAACGGACTCCTCATCAAGTGCCAGGGTAGCTTCTAAGGTTGGCAACCAGTCTGATTGCTGAAGCCAGTGCCTTAATGAAAAACTTCCATGGTACTGAAATGTAGAAGGAATTAGCTTTTAGATGCTGAACAAATAAGACTGATAAATTGAACAACCCAAAGTTAAATTCACTAATGTACAGTGATTAAATTGACTATAGGAAGACCCAAAGTTAAACATTCACTAAAAATTCCCATAGCATGGCCTACGCATTCTCTTAGAAGGTGGATGAGCAAATAAAACACTTCCCAAGAACAATAAGAAACAACATTAACCTAATGTGTTTCATTGTTAAAAACATATAAAGGTTGTCTCTGGATGACTCGATGAAAAATTTGTCATATAATGCATCGACATTTTGCTACGAAAAGAAGCAAGAAGCATACAGAGTTTAGGCCCTATTGGAATTAAAGCATTGCCTACACCAAAAAAAAAAATAAAAAAAAAAAAAAACATAAAAAACCAAATAGTATATGCTGGATAAATAGGACTTACACCATGAACCAGGATAAAGGAAGCACCCCCAACAGTTGGAGAAGAGATATAACCATGAACTTGCATTGAATAAGAATGATACAGAAGTCTACGACGAGCCAGCTTCTTGAATACCTGAGAATGACAGATCAATGAAACACATATATCAAATAATCCACATCACGTATGGGCTAAAATTCCATCCTCGTGTTGTAAAATTTACCCACCTCTATAGCTCGTTTCCCTCTCCTTTGTGCCTGAACACTAGTAAGCTCCCGAAGCACAACTTTTTTATCATACAATGGGCTGCACTTGACCATAATTTAACACAATTAATCATACCAGTGGAACTTTACACTAAAGTCGCAAATAATCTTATACGAGTATAACAGAAACTACCCACCTAAAAGTTTCCAAATAAGCCTCAACTATCAGCTAAAGAACCTAAAGACTTCTGACTAATTTTTTCATGTGGTGCCATGAAGTTTGAGTCCAATACTAGAATGAATGGTAACAACAGGGAGGCATTATGCATCGTAAAGTGTGGATATGACACATGTGACATTTTTTATGGATTGGACTCGTTCTTGTCAGGCCCTTCTCAAATGTGAGATCCCTCATATAGTACATTGCCTAGTGCATCAAACCCAAGATCGAAAATGTGGGCTCTGATCCTAGGTGAAGTTCCACAAAAATGGGTTTGGCCTATACCAGAAAGAAAAGAGATACTCTTTTTCATAAGGACACATTCCTAAAAGGCTAAAACCAATATACAATGAGAGGAGTAATCGCTTGGTTAATAAAGTGTTCAGTTTTCTCATCTGTAATTAACGTGAGATGAGACACTCGCGTCTGACATTCATACGTGTTAACGTCATTTTCAACATCCATGTTTCTAGCCAATGATCATTGGCCTAAGGGATCACATTAAGGACAAACAAAAAAGTCATGATCATTGATCAGCAACCATCATAACAAACTAACCTGCCAGAATCCTTCACAATAGCTTCAAAAACCAGTTCATCACCCTAGAGAAATCGCGAAAACAGCATGATCAGCTACACACAGCTTCAAATACATTGATAACAATAAAACAAATCACATTACTAAAGCAGAAGCCATACCCGACCGCCAAGACCAACACTAACACTATCAGAAACCTCGAAATCCGACATTTTGAACTGATTAACCAAACCCAATTCATCCTCAACAGTAGACACTCCACCAATTTCACCCTTCTCTTCAGAGATTGAGCTCATCGAAGCATTACATATCATTCTAACATATTTTCGACGCAATAAAGGACCAATAATTCTCAAATTTAAACTCTTGTTTACTGGTTTAATCAATAAAGCTGGTGAATTTACGCTTATAAACCGCAAATCAATCCCCTCCATGCTTGAAACACACCCAATTCCACAAAAAGCCATCACCTTCTCATTCAACCTACATCAAATCACATCAAAACATTCCAAAGATTCAAACTTTATTCCAACCCAATTCAAATTTCACGAATATACTATAATATATCAAGTGACCCGTGAAACATAGATTAATTAAAGATCACAAATTCTTTTAAGACCCCACATATCTATCTTAAACTTAAAACGGGTCAAATTGATGCATTCTTCTCTTTAGAACACCCTACTGTTTAATTTGCTTTAAGTTTAATATCATTTAGCTGATTAAAGATTAAAAATTAGGAGACATACCCAGAAAAGATATGATTGGACTGATTAAAGATTAAAAATTAGGAGACATACCCAGAAAAGATATGATTGGAGAGAGCAAGACTGAAGGAAAAAGAGATGTGGGTTTTATATAATTATTAAATTAAAAAGGAAAAAAGAGGCGTACGATGATTGCGTGCAAAGATGAAGGTAGGAAGAGTTGAGCATGAGGAAAAACATGTCAATATCTCAAAATATCTGAAGTTGATTATTGTCTTTATCTCTATAATCCTCATTTTTGTGCTAAGATTAGTAGATCATTGATGAAGAATACGTGCGACATTCAAAGGACGAGTGGGAAAAGACAATTAAATTGTGAATGTATGTGTTGCAATAAGTCGTCCACGAGTTTAGCTCATGCCAAAGGTGTTCTTGACTCAATCCATTCTTAAATTGACGGCAGATTGCGGATCTTAATATTTTGTATAAGTAGTTGATTTTAGATTGATTTGTAGTAAAGTAGAATTGGACGGGCAGGTTTTTATACGATGACGTGGTATATTTGGTGTAAAATTATGTTCAGGTAAAATTTTAATGTGTATTAGTTTTATCAGTTGGAGTCTACAAATCAAGTTGGGTAGGTATCATGAATATTTTAGACCTCGGCCACTATGAGTCTTAGAACGCATGTGGTTTTCATTTTTGGGTAAACTTGAAAATATTGAATCTGACAAACCCAAATTGTATCTAGCTATCCTTTAGAATTTAGGAGATGCTCCCTTTGTTATGATGACTACTTGGATATCTAATGAATTAATTAAGTTTTGATTTGCATATTCTTCAAATTTGTATATGGAATATTTATCCATGAAAAAGAGTAAAATATCACACCCGAAATACATTTGTATATTCATCCCATACGGAAAATGTACACAACGCGATAGATTAGAGCGAGTAATTTAAAATTATGTAGTAATCTCTCCTATTTTTATTCATCTTTTATTAGACAAATAAAACAGAGAATTCTACGTGGCAAATAAAAAACAAATAAAACATGTGCAACAAGAACATAATGGGCACAAACAACGAGAGAAAAACCAGTTTAATAACTTTAGAGGTAAACAATCCAAAAAAAAAATTATGAAGTTTAACCGTGGATCAAGAAAGTTATGATATGATCTAAAGTTCACTTAGAAAAATAGTGGAATTATGTTTTACTATAAATATACCGTAATAATTTGTTATGGTACTGTAAGTTTTCAAAAATGACTCCGTGGCCCAATGGATAAGGCGCTGGTCTACGAAACCAGAGATTCTGGGTTCGATCCCCAGCGGAGTCGTATTTTGTTTTTACCACCTTTTTGCTGAGTATTCTTCAAATGGTAAAGACAGACGTCACTTAAGCAATTTGTGCACAGGCCAAGTCTTTGTCTAAGACTCCAATTTACCGATATACTTACTTAGTTATTTTTATTTTAAGAAATACTCTGAATCATCATATATCATCTACTTTTTTTTAAACCATAAATAGGGGGGGGAAAAAAATTAACTACAGGCGGGTCGTTAGCACAAGCCACAAGGGGTGATCGATTCAAGAGCATGAAGGACGATAGAGGGACATGACCATAGATACGGGGGATCGAACACAAGATCTGTTTCATTGTTTTCAAGTTATTTTAGTTTTAAATCGGTCAATTTGAATCTATATTATATCATTTTTCGTCATAATTACACTAGTTTGTTAGATATGAGTATAAGTCTCTTTCAATGTTTTCATATTATTTTAGATCGGTCAATTTGACATCAAGTCATTCAAAATCGAGTCACTTCGAATGAGACCTACTATGAGCTATATGTTTCGAGTTTCAATCAAGTTTAAGAAGAATCATTTCATTCAAGTCAATTTCATGGGTTTTAAGTGCACTTATTTTATGGAGCACATGGAGTAAGGTTTCGTTCTTTTGGATTAGAGCTCTTTAAACTAATAAACTGAAATTCATGAGCTAGTGAACAATAAAATGAATTAAACTGAACTGGACTTATAAAACCTAACTTAAACTGAATAAAAGTAAACTAAAATTGAAGTAAACTAAAATTAAGTCAACAAAGTCCAAACCTAATAGCATTATACGGAGTTGCAAGCCCACAACTCCGCAAGTTTAGAGTTTACGGGTTAAAACTTAGTAAAATTCTCAAGGATCTCAGGTTTAAGTCTCCCCAAGGGCAATTTTGTGTGTATTTATGACTAAGGCTTTGCCTTCTAAACTTCGAGTCTGTCACTTTTTAGTAACTTAGCTAGTATAGTGTTTAAGGGATTATCCAGTGCGCACAAAAAATAACGCCGACAAATTCGCTGGTCAATGAAAAAATAAAAATAAAAATGTTACTACTACCCAAACAAACAAGCCAATGCAAATAGTAACTCATTTTTTATACGGACCTCACTCACCTATCCACAAAAATTGGAACACAATCTCCATGTCCTTAAACTATCCACGCGTAACACAACTAGTGGCTTGTCAAATTATTTCATGGTAACGATAATTCAAACTACGTTCATCAATCATCACCATTCACCACCTATCTTCAACAAAAAAAAAAGAAGCAAAAAAACAACATTTTTCAACCCAAATGATCTTCATCCATGGCAATTCCAAGCTTTACACCATCTAATTACTTTCACCCATTTACCCAATTCACCATTTCCAAACCTTTTCACTTTATTTACTCACCTCCATGGCTAAATCCTCCCAAGTTCATCATTGTTCATTCCTCTACATGTCCTCCTCCTATGTTAGAAGAAGAACCTTCTTCCCATCCATCACCCCTTGTTCAACTCACTTACGAGTCGAACCCGAACTCTAACTCTAACTCGAGTGTCGGGTTCAAAAGTACTAGGGATGTCAATGGGCAGGATATGAATAAACTCTTGATCAAGTTGCTTAAAGACCCTAGTACTCAATCCCTTGGGATGGAGTACTATGAGAAGGCGAAAGCGAGTCCGAGATTTGTACCTCAGGTTATGACTTTGAAGTCAATTTTGAGGTATTTAGTGAATTCTAAGAAATGGGATTTGATTATTGTTGTATGTAAGGATATGGTTGTGTATAAAGTGTTGCCTAATGGTATGTTTTGTGGTACAATTGTTAGTACTTGTATTAAAGCTAGGAAGTTTAAAGTTGCTGATATGTTACTAAAAAGTACTGAAATCGATGAGAAAATCGCGTCTTTTGGTTATGTTTCCGCGATTAGAAGTTATAATAAGCTTCATATGTATGGGATTTCGATTGATTTGTATGAAAGGATGAAAACAAGTACGATTCCACTGGATCCTGGAGGGTGTGTTTTGGTAATGGAAGCTTATTTGAAATTAGGGGATTACGATAAAGTTGTCGAAATTTTTAGTGATCTGGAAGGGAATTATAAGGTAGAAGATGTAGAGAATGTTGTTCAAGTTTATGGGGTTTTGATGGAGGCCTTAGGGAAAGCAGGGCAAGGGTTTAGAGCTCTTGAGGAGTTTGAGAGAATGCGCGAAAAGGGTATTCCTTCGAGTGCCTTAATTTATACTTCGTTGATCAGTTCATTGGCCGATATGAGGAAAATAGACCTTGTCGAAGATTTGGTTGAAGAAGCCGCGTCCAAGCAAATGGTAAAGGACCCAGCATTGTTCCTTAAGTTGGTTATCATGTATGTTGAGGAAGGGTTGATGGAAAGGACTCTCAATGTTGTACAGATTATGAAAGGAGCTAATTTGAAGGTGTCTGATTGCATTTTTTGCGCGATTGTTAATGGGTATGCGAAGAAGAGAGGGCTTAAAATGGCGGCTAAAGTGTACGACGAGCTTGTATTGGAAGGGTGTGAGCCAGGGCAAGTGACCTATGCTTCAATCATCAATGTGTTCTTTAGATTGGGATTGTTTTCCAGGGCGAAGAAGGTGTTTGAAGAGATGCAACTAAGGGGATTCAATAGATGTGTGGTAGCTTACTCCACCATGATTGTAATGTATGGCAAGACGGGGCGATTGAGTGAGGCGATGAAACTCCTAGCGAAGATGAAGGAACGAGGGTGTGAGCCTAATGTATGGGTTTACAACACGCTAATTGATGTTCATGGAAGAGCGAATAATTTGAGGCAAGTCGATAAGATATGGAAGGAAATGAAGCGGAAAAAAGTTAAACCTGATCGAATTAGCTACACTAGTGTCATAGGAGCTTACTCTAAGGCAAAGGAGTATGAGAGTTGCATCGAGTTTTATGAGGAGTATCGGTTGAATGGAGGGAAAATCGATCTAGCCATGGCCGGGATTATGGTTGGTGTCTTCTCTAAGATTAATAGAATCGACGAATTGGTTAAGCTTTTACAGAATTTGAAAGCTCAAGGGACTAAATTAGATGCAAGACTTTATAAATCTGCTTACAATGCTATGAGAGATGCAGGGTTACAAATGCAAACAGCTTGGCTGCAGGACAGTTTTGGAGGTTTTCTGCGTGAATCTTCGGTTGATAAGGATGTGAGATCTAGAAAGAGTCAAGGTTCGATCACTGATTAATTATGCAAAGCATGTTAAATTTTGGTTACTACATTGCATTCTTATCGCTTTATAAAGGTCTTGAAGGTTATAGCGGATGTATTTTGAGTTGGCCTGATACTCACTGTATCGATTGAGCAACACGACACAGATCAAGAGTTCAAGACATGACGAGTGCTTTTCACAATGAAGACTAAAGCCAGATTTAATGTTATGATGATCAAATTTACCCACCAATTAGATGGGTATTGTACATATTAAAGTGATTGAATACCAAAATGATTGTACAATATCAATGATAGGTGATTTATTACATTAAATCGACAATTCGAGGTTCCTGTTTTCGGAACTTCACAATGATATAGATTGCAAATGCAACCCTGTGGCATGACTAAACATCTTGTTTACCGAAAGAGGTGTAGTAAGCCAATATCAATCCCACTCGGGCTAGTCACGTAAATAAACTTACATTGCACTAAATAAGGTGATATGACCAAATATTTTGCTTAATGATAAAAGTGTGATAGCTAACATCCGCCCCTCCCCACATAGAACTCTACAAAGTCAACTCCTCCTAACTTAGACATCCAATAATGACTAGACCCAACACGAATTTGAACTAATTAATCTCCCAATTTCTAATATGGTATAAATGATGTGTTTTAAATTACCTCGCAAGCGTACGATGTCGTGTAACACTTTGAGGGTCGAATCAGGGGGAGCGCAATGCAATACTAAATGATTCTAGTAGATGA
>VHZZ01009790.1:5674-17194 GCA_009801015.1 Silene noctiflora | reverse complement strand
AAATTCGTATAATTAAATTCGTATAGCGTATCAGATACGTATAATAAAACCGTATCGTATAATTTTGCTCAGCCCTAGCAGAGAGTATAGATGTCAATTAGTTTAGTTGATAAAGTTATAAGAGGTGGTGCTCATAATTTGAGTTCAAATCCCGTTAACATCAAAATTGTCTCCGTGGCTCCTTTTCGCTTACATAGAAAAAAAAAAAAAGAGAATAAGAAAGTCACAATTAAAAGCTAGTGACACCATCTTCTATAAATTAGTTGTTTGTTAAACTGTGATTATCACATTAATATGATTCCTTTTCTAAATTTGGGCCATTGACTATAACCATTTTTATTTTTAGAAAATAGTGCATTAAATAAAAAAAAACGATCCATTTCACAATACAATTAGGGGGAGGGCCAGGGTTCAAATTGGCAATGTGTACCACATCATACATAAAAGGTTCGATTGCAAAGTTCGGAACATTCTCCTAAAACAAATTTCTATTGCAAGTGCCATCGTGTTTAAGGGACTGTTTAGGGAGCAAATTAGCAACTATATTTACGAACCTCTTCTAGAATAATATATTCAAAGATAGAAAGTCCCTTAATTGTTCCCTGCCCTCCATGATAATGTTAGCAAGTAGGCCACAATGATAGTGTGGACCAACGCCATCCGCACCGCGCGCATCCGTGCGTTGGAAGTTTATAGAGGCGTCACTTCTTTCTAGGGAACTTGGTAAACAAAGGACGTCATGGGCCGTAATCGATTTGAGAGGCTTAGAAATCAATGAAAGGTTGAATAAGTCTGCATTTGACGAGTCGCCACCAATTTTGTGGAAAATCGGAAACCATTCCAATATTTCATGCCATGTCAAGACATAAAGCGTTGACATGAACACTAAGAAATTCGTTACTCTTAGCATTCTATCACTACGCCAATTAATTGCTCCAACAACGGTTAAATAAGGTCCAATACTGTTTTAAAATAAAAATACGGAACCATTATAAATGTCTCTGACGGGTGGCCACCGCAAGAGTCAATCCATCAGACTGTTTTTGTTTTGATGCTGATTGCCACTAACACCCAATGCTTCCTATGGAGTTTTGAAAATTGAGCTGTTAGTTCGTATATATAAAATCGTGTTAATAAATTAATGGAATCGTGGTTCATTATAATAACGTACTATACATACACATTCTCATTGTAAGGGGCAAGCCACAATCTTTTGGTCTCGTCAACCGAAGAGCGAATTTGTTGGATGTGATCTATATATAAAGTAGAGTGCACCTTTAAAGAGAACAAGTAAGGAGACAAGAATCCGTAGCTGGCTTGTCCATACTGCTTGTGTTCAGCGGTGATCATATTATACAGGTACCTATTACGTCACATGGAACGAATGTTAATTTCATTGATGACTTAAATAAACTTTGTTATTCGTAAAACCAAATGACTAGTTTTATTAATAAACTTAGTTAATACAAACTAAAATATTAGTCGCATCTAACTCGTCAAAGTCGACAAATTCAAACAGACACTTCGAGGCAAGTATAGCCAAATCATCAGGTTTGCCCAAAATCCCCTGTTCCATTTCAATCATGAATACGTTCTCGGTTTTTGCATTCCTTACAGCCAACTCATGCAAATTTTTCAGCCAAGACGACGTAATTTTTTTCTTATATTCCAAAGAAAGCATATTTCTTATCATAAGGTTCATCAGGAGTGGGTGCAACAAAATTATCTGGCTTATAATTGATGTCGGTTGATTTTATTCGGGGCTACAAGTTAAAAAAACAAAAATTACACGAGACGTCATATATAATTTAAATAAAAAAAATCGATTATTCCAAATTATTAAACCTCTTGAATTACGGGTGAAGACGTAGTCGTATCAGTGACTTTGGGTGTTGACATATATGTCTTATAAGCATGCATTTTTTATTGTAGCTCCTGCAAATGTAACAATTAAAGTACTTATTATAAGCTAATATTCGTACCCTAATAAATTTAAAGGCGTTCATTATAACAAATTTGTCAGCTTTAGCATATCTACCTTATCGACGACAACATGAATGTTTTGTAAAGGACATTGCACATAAGAACCTACGGCTTGTCCCAAAGTAGCGACCTCGTCATCAGGATGTGGAACTGGTACTGGACCTAATTTTGGTCTTTATAAGTCTTGCACTGCCACTTTCTTACATTTGTCATAGAGGGGTATGCCATGAACCTTAAATAACCCCTTAATTAACCAAAGCACGCTAATTCTCCTCGAAGAAGCCACAAATTGGACTTTAAACGACCCTCCCCGGAAGTCGACAGACTCTCAAATGTTCCCGACGACAGCTCCTTGGCTGAGTCTACTTGAACCGCCTCGCGTCGCCATAGTCTTTAGGCAGTAATATTCGATTGACCTGAGGGCTATACTTTGACTTTTGCCTTGTCCAAGCCTTAGTCAAAGTGGGGGCTCTATAGATACCTCACTTCTGCACCTCCCGCCAAACACCCAGTGATGATTGGGCCGCATATTAAACATACGGAGCGATTTTATGACCAAAATTAGAATTAGTTGTCTTATGAGGATTTAATTAGGGTTTTGGTTAATTAAGAGGTTATTTAAGGGTTAATTAATATTGTTATTGCTGTAAGATATGGTTGTAATAATTATTACTTAATTAATTGTAGGATGTGGCTTCTTCGAGGAGAATTAGCGTGCTTGCTTGTGCTATTGGAGTATGCTAAAAGGTGAGGTTAATCCTAATCGGTTTCAATAAGTGTGAATGGAATGGTTGTATATGTCATTATTGTGTTGTTATTGCATTATAATATGATTGTTGTGGGTAAATGTGGTTAGTCTCATATTAGTGTCAATATTTCATGGTGGCATGATAATGGATTGTTAATGTTGGTTTCATGATAGCATTGGATTTGCATTATACTCCCCCCATTCAACTCCACACTACATGTTTCTATTTTGTACACTATTCATACATGAGCATTCAATTTCAATTTTCTCTCAATATAAAAGTGAAAAATATATTTATGTGAGATCTTGTTTGATTCGCTTTTAGGAGTACATTAAAAATATCTAACTTTTATAATTTTTGCAAATACGTAGCTAAAGATATTTATCGCGTAAAACACGCGTTGGCAAACGTGAAAAAGCAAATGTGTAGCGTGGAGTTGAATGAAGGGAGTAACATGTTAATTGGGGAGTAAGTCTTGAAGTATCCCTTTGATTGTTGGTTCACAAGAGTACTTGGCTTAATTGACATCCATTTCATATGAGAAAGAGGCATGTTTGATAATTATTGTACATGTGAGAACATGTGTTGGCTTATTGTATTACCTATTGTGTTATATGTGATTATGGAGGATGTTGGAGGTGTTGAGGCGGTGATACATTGTTGTTATGAAGACGTAATGCGGTTGGGAAACCGTCTTATGTTCGGGTCGCCTCTTGGAGCTTCCCACTCCAAGAGGGATGTTCACATTAATAGCTTGAGTTATGGAGGGACACGTCTGGTTGAGACACGTCGTCTGGCAGGGGTTCCAGTTAGCGCCTGAGACCGGTACCACAGGTGTGTCCCGAGTACCTTTTTACGGACTGCGGTCTAGCTGTTTTGGTGGGCGGTGCTGCGGTGTTATCATCGGGTTGTGGGTACCGTGAGTGTGTCCCTGGAACCGATGTGTTGGTTGCAGGGTGTTGGTGATTAGAGACTTGAGTTTGTGCATTCGTAGTTGCATTTCATATTCATGCCGATTGTCTTTCGTGTTTAATTGTGTTATTGAAACTGATCATGTGTGGCTGTGTGTAAATTGTCACCTATTTCTGGGGAGGCCTGTGTCGATCCATATGATATTTCCGATCATATGGGGAGCAGTTGTTTATAGGTTTGATTTGGTGTCACGCGGGAGACGGGATGAGTTCCGAGCCTTGGAGTCGAGTTACATAAATGATGTAGTCATTAGATGAGTTGTATAATGTATAGTTCACTTTTGGTATTCATTTATTATATATGTATCCACTAATCTTGTCATTTATATTAAATATTTTTACTCGTAATTCCGATTTCACTGCCTCGGGAAACCGAGATGGTAACGTCCTCTCATTACCTTGGCCGGGTAAGAAGGGGGTGTTACAAAGTGGTATCAGAGTAACAACTTTGGAACCTTAACAAATGAACTAAAATGAATTTAGGAGAGTATAATAAAATGAACCCGACATGAGTAAAATGGGAGATCGGTTTTGGATGAGTAGACGCCTTCATGTCAAAACTAGTTCCTATTGTCTCGGTTGGTCACTACGTGGGTGGTTATAATTATGGGTGGACGTTATGTGAAATGTGATATGATATCATGTGTGTTATAATAAGTTGATAGGTTTCTTGCATTGCATGATCATTATGATATAGTGTATGTTAACATGGAAAGTTGGAGGAAAAGATTGATGCGTATAGCATGATTTGGTAATGGTTAATGTGTGTGGATGTGTGAGGGACCTTAGTGTCGTTCTTTAGCATTTTGTTATCGTATATATGCTCGAAATTGCTAGTTTCATCGTTAAAGTATGATTAATGAAGGGTGCTAGTATAGTAGCTACGAGTAAAAAAGTAATACTCTGGGGGCGATAAGTGTAGTGACGTGTCAACTAACTCGGGACGGGTCACCGATAGCTGGTGGACTCCCGAACGTTACCCTTTTGTTGCAGGAGCCTTGCCTTTCGATGTTAATCAGAAATTGTAAACTATAGAGAAGCACCCAACTGAGTGCGAGCCAACACTAGTCCGAGTACTAGGCACTCGACCGAGGGGTCCATGACACTCGACCGAGTGGACCGTTTTCCAGAATCTGGAAAATTTCTGGAAAAGGAGCACTCGACCAAAGTGGAGATGGGCACTCGACCGAGTCCATTTCAGGGTAGCAAATTTTCGCAAAATTCGTGTTATAGCATTGCTCTTATCTTCTTCATTTCTTCATTACTTTTCATCACACCAACATAAAAATATCTCTAAAAACATTACAAAAACTCCATTGTTGCACATTTTAGGAAAGATTCAAGTTTTCTACCCCATTTGTCGTCCTTAATCTTTATTAATTAAGTGAATTTTATCATTCCTTTTGATTTTCCCCAATTTGAATTTTGTTTAAATACACACTAATTTATTCAAGTTTTACCATTTATTTGCATGTTTTGTTTATCTTATAGTAGTAATCAGCCTTCTATACCATTAATGATGTCAAATATCAAAATTTTCGTGTTGAAATTTACCTCAAATGATATATTTCGAAATTGTTTTATTGAGTCAATAATGTGATTTTGTGATTGTTGTTGGGTTTAATTGATCAACAAATCCTTAACCCTTATTGTTAGTACTAGATCTTGTCTTGTAATTGAGAAATTTGCCTTAAAAATCCGTCTTAGAATTTCGAAATCTGGAGTATTCATGCCCAAATTTTGATTTCATATGTGAAACTTGGTTTAATGGTACAATAAGATTACTATCTTTGTTTGTGGTGCTATATGTTGTCTTAAAGCGGAAATTTCGTCCCAATTTAATGCCCAAATTTTCGAAATATGTAGTATGTATGAACATGTTTTGATTCTTAGTCTAAAATATGGTTTAATTACTTCATAATACTTTAAACCTTATTAGTGATGTCATGCATAATCTTAAAATTTGAGATGCGTGATGAGTAGAATACATACCAAAGTTTACTCTCCATGATTAATTATTGCCCTAATTGTGCCACACGACTTTAATTTTGGTTAGTATTGCATTGTATTGTCTTAAGTTGAAACTTTTGTCCCTAATTCCTTGCAATACTTTTGAGAAACGTAGTATACATGCCAAATTTTCGATTCTTATGCTTCATTGTTGGTTTAATTATGTCAAAAACTTTGATAATGATTAAAAGTGTTACATTTCGCTTTAAAAGGGTTGAAATGTCGTGTAATTTCACAAGAACTTCAATTTTTCCGGAGAAATTGTATCTTGAATAAGCCTTTGGTTTAATTAATATTCAAAAGAAATCATGTCAATTTTCTACTCAAATTGTTGTGAATAAACTAGAAATGTGGGGAATTCTCAATTTCGTTTCAAACTGTCTTGAATTCTCATCTTTTCCATCCGAAACCTTGTTGTGTAAACCGGATTTGTGGCATGTCAAGACCACCAAGAAACTCCCGAAGCAACCGTGGAAGGCAACCTCGCCAAGGACCGGTAGCATCTTCCGTGAATGAAGCTCTGAGGCATCCAGGCGTCGAGTTTGAGTGCGAGCCTTGAAAGAATGCCCTTCTTGCTCTAGCCCTTAGACCTATGACCCCGATAAGAGTGTGAAATTGTATATAGTCGTCAAGTTTGGGAATTGGGAATACTTGGGAGAGATTTAGCTTATACCGAGTCTTAACTTGAGTAAGTTGATTGTAAGAGACAACTTATGGATGATGAGTGGCATATAATCAAGGTTGGATACTTGTCGATCCTTTAGACTTGTAGATAGTAGATGTGGTTTGCAGTACATGTGAGGGTGACCCTTATTGAGTATGATTCAGGGATTTTGGTTGGCAAATGGTTGGTTTTTGGACTACGGAATAGTGAGGAATAGTTGAGGTATCAAAGAGTTAAGTGGAGGTAATAACGTGAGTCGTTAATAGTTGTTGGAGAATGTAAATGGGACTTAAGGGTTGATAAGAACCGAAGGGATGACAATGTAGAGGTTGCGTAGAAGGAAGATAAGAGGGTACTAGGATGGGATAGTGAGTTAGAAGTTATTCTAGATTTGTGATATGATATCTAATAAGAAATTTTGAGAATGAAAGAATGAATTTGAGGTGATCAATTATGTGGAATAGAGATGATTCTAAGTAATAAGCGGTAGAAGTTATCTAGAAACGTTCTAGTAGAGGTTGGTGGTGAAACTACGGAAGAGTGATTGAATATGCGTTATGTGATGACGGTGGTTATATTATTTTACTGACGCCAATTTTAACTGAACGTTATTTTGTAAGATGAAGACATGAGTTTGGTCAATCGAAAGTGAATATGTAATTGAGGATTTAGAATTTTAAAGGAATTTGTACAAGTTGTGATAAACTCTTGAACAAAGATTGTGTTGTCGGCCGTGACGTAAGATGAATGAATTTTAGTTTTAATAATTAAGATATATAGTTGCGGATTCAGTACTACCAAGTTCGGTCTTCGCAGATATGAGATTGAGAATGCGATATGTAATGCATAGGGGATCAATTATGTGGTTAACATATTGTAATCACCTGCGTTATATAGTATAACCATTTGATTTAAGTATGTAGGTACTAGTGTGAAAGAAGTTATGCGAAACTACGACCTTATGAATGGTAACTGTAGATACCTCGTTTTTGCACCCTTCGCCAAACACCCGATGATGATTGAGCCGTATGTTTAATACACGAAACGATAATATGACATTCCATTAATTCGTCAAAAAATGATTGCCTAAACAGTCGTGTCAACCCCTTCATTATTATCCACGTGCTGATACGGTCGTTTTGGTAGTAGTTAGAGTACATTTGGAGTTTGGGTCAAAAACCGTCTTCAGTTTCAGAAACCGTCGTCATTTTCTCAAAAAACGTCTTAAATCTGAGTCGGGATATTTTTAAGAATCCTAAAATATCTCAAATTTTCTTAAGATTTCGAAAATATCTTATTTTGATGAAATAAGGAAAACAAATAATTTCCAAACTCAAAAAACGCGGAAATCTACGTTGCTGAGGGAGAAGCACCTCCAGGAGAGGGCACACAACCTGCTGCACCTCTTCCTGGGCTTGTTTCCAGCAGTGTCCAGATCTTCCTGGATTTCCTTCCGTATTTTGATCCTTCCAAAACTCTCACCTTGTGATTAGTATAAATATAGGCCTTCGCCTCACATATTTTTCACGCGAGTGTCCGCCCTTTCTCTTATCTCTTTGCATTCTAAAACCACGTGCTTTTGCTACGATGCCTACGTGCTTGAGCATTCTCGACCTTGTAAGCCTAGATCACTCTATGTACCAGTCACATTTTGCATAGACCTACCAATTTGACCCCTACACTCAATTAACCTAATTAATCAACTTGTTTTCTAAAATCCTTTTTCAAAGGGCATCTTCGTTACATCGTCGAATTAAGTCATTTTTCGCTTCGCAAACATGTAAGTATGAGGGTGTAAATACCACTTTGTATTTTATATAATGTATTTATGTATTTAATCTTATGTAAGATTCTACGCCATAAATATGTTTTTTTTTAAATCGTAAGTTTTCAAATCTTTTGACGAGTCAGCAGGGAAAGACTGTCGAGAAGAATCACATCAGTAGATGCGCCTTCTGGAACAGACGCAGCATCTACTGCGCCTCTTCCAGAGGCACCTAGTCTGCTGCTGCTCTTCTTCTTCTTCGTCTTCTTCTTCTTCTTCTTCTTCTTCTTCTTCTTCTTCTTCTTCTTCTTCTTCTTCTTCTTCTTCTTCTTCTTCTTCCTCGAGTACCAATTGATTTGTCTTTTCTGTTTTCTTTTCTATACTTTCGTAAATACCAGTTTCCAAATTATTTTCCTTTTATTTCCGACTTAAATCCCTTATTACCTAATATTTGCGGATTTTTGTCATCTTTTCAAACCCGGATTTTCGATGGTTCGATTTTTCCATATCAAACTATTGAAATTCGACTTTGATACATGTTTTCTGCTTTATGACGATCTTTCATATGTATGTAATCTGTTAAATCACTTCAATCTCGAGTCTAATATCAATAATACACTTAAAACAACCAACAAACATTAACAA
Organism: Silene noctiflora; assembly: GCA_009801015.1. NCBI lineage: Eukaryota > Viridiplantae > Streptophyta > Magnoliopsida > Caryophyllales > Caryophyllaceae > Silene > Silene noctiflora. Next base: position 8,407 of record VHZZ01009790.1, on the reverse strand, counting down.
AACGCGAGTCTGACTTTCACAGTCAGAATCCAACTCGAGAACAGTCGCACAAAGTGATGCACGTCTTCCAGAGGGCGCAACACGTGCTGCGCCTGTTATGGGTTGGCTTCTACCTATGAACTCGTCTCGTTCTGAGTTCCGACGTAGCTATTCTAATTAGTTTATAATTAAATATTATTCATAATATCATTTTCTGTTTCAGCGTTTAATATTTTATTTCTTTTTATTTTATTCCCTTTATTGACGTATTTATGGCATAGATTCGTCTTTCATTCTTTGTAATGTAATTTATTTTCTTTATTTGTTTATCTTTCTTCTCACTTGTAATGAATGTAAAATATCCACTTTGACTTAATTGGTTGCTAATTATGTGTTAACCGACTTAGTTTAATTCACATGTTAGGGCTATTCAATTACTTGTTGCATTGCATGCATATAACTAATGACATATCAAATATAAATGACATTCCCTGATAATTAGTAGAGGTTGCTATCGAGACGGGCAAGATTAGGTGTTCTAGTATGAGCTTCCTAATACGTACCCTCACTCCTTACTCAGATATCTGTGAACACTAGTGTTCATTGGCATCGCGAGAGTCATTCTAGACATGGAATGCTAAGGGCGACATATTTCTTAGTGTCTATGTCACTACTTTGTGTCTTGACATGACGCGAAGTATTCGAATGGATCCAATTGTCCACAAAAAATGATGGCGACTCTATAAATGCAGGCTTGTTCAAACCATTCACCGATTTCATGCCTTTCAAATCGGTAACGGCCTATGACGTTCTTTGTCAATACAAAGTTCTGTGGGAGAAGTACCACCGCCTCAAACTACTACCAACGCGCAGGTGGCCCATGTCCACAGTTTGGCGACTCCGCTGGGGATGATACACTTAGACTAAGTCTAATGTTACCCAGGGTGAAACTTGAACAAGGTTAGGGATAGTTTATATAATACAGTTATTCGTTTTCATTACTCGACCTTCTTAGGTCGTTTCAGTTGGCATTCCTAGGCTCTTAACCCAACCAATTCGACCAATTATCCTGTGTCGATGGTACAAATTCTTATTTGTTCCTATTAGATGGATAACAATTGAAGTCAATCACACCACGATGCTTACTCATGTTTGTATCGAGAGCTTTCACTACTCGAGGAAATGGAATTAGGAACCGGCCTTATCCATGTTTGGCGCAGACCTCTCCACAGACCAGGGTTTGATAGCTTGGTGTGTTAACCCACCCTTATAAAACCAAAACCATCTTAACAACACTCAACATATCGTTATAATGCTTGTTTGTATACATGCTGTGTTGTTTTCCGAGTCAATCACGAGTCTTAATATCATACTTGTAAACCAATAATGTCAAATTTTCTATAAAATCTTTTTTTCAATCTTTTCAAAAGAAAAAAGGACAATCTTTTGCCACTTAAAATTGTATTTTTAAAATGCCAATTTTTAAAAACCTTTTCAAAAATGTAAATACGTAGATTCAATGGGCTAGATAAGAGTTAAAAGTTCAAACCTAGTCATTTCCTAGTCAAAACTCCGTCGGGTTATAAACTCGTCTTCCCTTATATTTTGGGTCTTCCAAGTTCGAGTCAAGTCCAAATGCGTTACGCCATCATTTTGGATCCCTCCATCCCAAGTCAGTTAGGATCTGAACATTCCCGACACTTTGACTCACACACTCAAGACTAATATACTGAGTCATTCCGATTCGTCTCTCGAACCCTCCCAATGTCACGGTCGGGTACGCACAACCCAAACCCCGAGTCAGGTCTGTATTAAGCACCTGTGTTAGCGTCGCACCATCTTCAACCATGTCTAAACCCGTCAGTAAGGTCAGTGATATAAGGGTCACTCAATCAAAGTCAACACTCGAATCTAAAGTCAAATTCAAAGTCAAACGCCGTGAGTTCAAACACGAGAGGTCGTTCACGACGTTTCAAGAACTCACAATCAAGTCCAGTCATCGTGTCTTGTCCTTATATATGTTTCTTCGTGTATCCCTTGTGCGTTGCCTTAGTTTGCGCGATCCCATGCCGAATAAAGTTGTAACGCGCGTCATTTTCTTCTCGGTATGAATTCTGCATTTTCCAACGAAGATATACAAGGAGGTTTATCCGTCATCCTGTGAGCCATCGAAGGACTAAGTTTTTGTAACACCCCCAGACCACGAGGCACCTTACCAAGGATTACCTCTGAATACAGGGATGCTACCATCTCGGTTACCCGAGGTAGTGAATATCATAGAAACCATAATGAAACAAATATAAGGTTTAACTTAGTGAAAGATTACAACCGTAAAACGTGCCAATTCAAAATCCAAACCAAAATCCAACAGTGGCAACAAAACTAATATAAGCGGAAGCTAATACTACAAAAATGGTGATGACACTGCCCCAGCCAACCCGCATCAACAACATCCATGGAAATCATCATCACCTGCTAAACCAACTACTCACCATCCCCAAATGGATCATCACAGTTTTGAAAAACAACACGGGGTCAGTCAACTATGTTAGGTTCTTTAACCCTCTTATTAGACTCCTCTAACAAAACATCTAACTAACTAATTAAATTAGATGATAGAATCTAGTTACATGCAAACATAATAACAATAAATAGAGGAAAAATCATGTTTCTTTACATTAGTATATAGGAAATATGGGCACAAGGATGAACTCCTTTCAACCTTGTTCTTGAGCTATGTGAATAAGGATGATC
>VHZZ01009787.1:29769-47887 GCA_009801015.1 Silene noctiflora | reverse complement strand
ACAAGTCGAAACCTACGTCCACTATTCTCGATTAATAATTTTAGTACCTTTCTACGGATTACAAAATTATCAACTCACTCGTACAACTAACTCTACTTGTAGCTCACTAAGAGTATCGTTAAATACTCAACTTACTTACGTGAATAAGAAAGTACTTAACTATTCTTCTAATGTTTACAAATGAACGAGTAAGAATAAGTATGAAGCTCTATTATCTTATAACAATATCCAAACGTAAGTGAAACAAGATAAATCCCACGACTTTTTAATGATTAAAAGCAAAAAAAGTTTTCTTTAAAATCAAATATAATGCTCAAGTATTTTTGCTCGAAAAAGTCGTCTAAGTTTAATGAAGCACGTCTTATATTTATAGGAAGAGGCACAATATAACTTTTGGGAAAAAAACCCTAGATGTCGTGTATAATAATAATAATAGGGCAAAAGATATTTTTCCTGTTATTCTTATTCACATAATCTTTTAAAGAGAGATATAATATAATTATAAAGATATGATATATCTTTATCAATTATCTTTTTATTATCTTTCCTTAATCTCTAAGATATAATAAGATACATATCCAAGAAATATCTTATTAAAAGATCCAACCAAATATTGCAAATATATAAGATATCATTGAATTATTTAAGAATAATATCCATACCTTATAGGTTAGAGATTTGCACGAAACCCAATGGCCCATATGCACGTGGGTGGACTTGTGAAACCCTAGCACCAAAAATAGATAGATCAATTAGGGTTTTGAATATGAAAGCTTATAAACTCTAATTAATAATAAGAGAATTACTGATAAGTTATTCATCTTAAATCACTAATTACTTAAGTAACCTTTTGACTCATATTCAATTAAAGATTTACGTGACTCTTATCCATAAACATATTTCCATGCTACATTAATAAAAATCATTAAAAAACAATTTTTATATGAATTAAACCTTGTTCGTGGGATTTACTATGCTCATGTCTCAAAGTTATAGTAAGACCTATAACTTAATGTTCGTATACAACCAAAGTTATAGCTGCGAAGTCATAACTTCACTTGTTCGAATATTACCATTTGAATACCATTACTAGATGACAATCTACTATGACTAAATCTTCCTGGAGATCTTCAACGTAGACTTCATCTTTTGCATTCATGTAGAACTTGATCTTCTCTTGAGATTATCGAAGCTTGACTATTTGACCTTGTCTAAACGCTTGGTAATGAAGCTTGTTTGACTTTGACATAATCCCAGTTCTTTACATCAATTTATAAATCATACTATTGAAACTGAGCACACGGTTAAAAGCAACTGTATACTTTTCATCATCAAAACACAAACATATATAAATATGTGACTCAACAAATTCAATATCTTGGCGATGTGAATCCCCATAGCTCTTTTGCCGATCCTGGGCCGCCTTCATATTTTGTCGAATCAAACGCACTTGTTCAATCATATGTTGCACCATTTTCGGTCCTAAAACCACCGCTTTAGCGCTATCATTCCAAAACACGGGACTCATACACTTCCACCCATATAATACCTCGATTGACGCCATCCAAATACTCATGTGATAGCTGTTATTATATTAAAATTAAAACAAATCCAGGCGATCTTCCTAGCTACCACCAAATTCCATCATACACGCCCGTAACATATCCTCCAAAGTCTTAATAATCCTCTCAGTTTGCCAAAACCGAGAAATAAACCTCGCATCACGATCTGACACAATATCTTTTGGTATCCCATGTAGTCTTACCACATTCTTCCTATACCTATTAGCCATCTGAATCTTACTCCAAGTATCTTTCATTGGAATAAAATGAGCTAATTTCGTCAGACGATCGATAATCTCCCATATCTTGTTATTACCCTGCCGAGTCCTCGGTAATCCCATAATAAAGCCCATAGATATCGACTCTCATTTCCACTCAGGTACCTCAAGTTTCTGAATCTTACCTTGCGGTCTCCGATTCTCCACATTGACTCTCTAGAAAGTCAAACTTTGAGCCAAGAACTCAACTACCTCTCTCTTCATCCCGAGCCACCAAAAAGTCTTCTTTAAATCCTTATAATTTGTCACCTCCCGGATGCATTAAATAAGATGTGCAATGAGCCTCGGTCATAATCACTTTCTTCATCTCAGCATTATCTAGCACACAACACCTCCCATTAAACTGAACACTCCCATCTGTATGGATAGAAAACCTCTAAGTAGTACCCTTTTCAACCCCTTCCTTCCATTGCCGAATCTTAGGATAAAGCACTTGCTTCCTTTTAATGTCATCATAAAGTTCGGGCTTTATAGTCAAATCACCAATAGCCTCTCCTTTGTGAATCATGTGAATCCCCATCTTTGTCATTTCATCTTTTAACTTTATCAAAGACATGACAGTGCACAATGAATGCACACTCATCCTACTCAAGGCATCAGCAACCACATTAGCATTCCCCTCATGGTAGATGATATCCATATATTAATCACCAATCAGCTCCATCCATCTTCTCTGACGCATATTCAGCTCCTTTTGAATGTAGATGTACTTCAAGCTCTTATAATCAGAAAATACCTTAAAAGTTGCCTCATTCAAGTAATGCCTCGAAATCTTTCAAGAAAACACAACCACGCCCAACTCCATATCGTGAGTAGGATAGTTCTCTTCATAAGACATCAATTTCCTCGAAGCATAGCCAATAACCTTCCCATTCTGCATCAAAACACACCCAAACCATTCTTCGAAGCATCAATAGACACCTCGAAGTTCTCACTCTCCTCTCATACACCTTTTTCAGATCCGTGAGTGCCTTAGCTGGTAAGCTCTCCATAATCCGATAGGTCAAACCCTTCTCGAAGTGGAAAGCAAGAGCTTGCTAGCTCATCTGTATATCCTCGGCATAGCGCGCAAGCTCATTGAACTTGATATAGTACTCAGACACGGTCATGCTATCTATCATGACGAACGAATCAAACTCTGCCCTTATCTAGCTGGCTCTAGAGATGTTCATGAACGAACTCATTCCTCATGGAAGTTTTAAACTCTCTCCATGGAATCGCTGTCTCTCCTAAGTTCTTATTATACCTACTTTCCCCCGCCTTCTCCCTGAACCACCACACTCCAGCCTGGCCCCTTTGGTAAAAAGCAGCCTGATCTACTTTCATGTCTTCTAGAAAATTAACCACCTCAAAGATGCTCTCCATCTCCTGAATCCATACCTCGAACAAATTTAGCGCATGTGCCCTCATAAGTCGTGGGGCGATGGCGAGAGATAGCGGTGCTTATCGTGGACGCATCCACGACTACCTCTCGGCCCTTTCCCCCTTTTTTTAGAGCCTCAGTCAGTGGCTCATTTTGCTCAATCATTCTAGCGATCTCCTCAATAGACATATACACGGTCATAACCATAGCTGCAGATCTCTTGGGCGGCATTTCGATCTTCAATAAGTAAAAAAAACTTAAGCACATAGCCTACGGCTCAAAACGAAAAGTGACCTGCCCAAGAAGTACTCTGTCAAGTATCCTAAGACACTCGGTCGAGTACTCTAGTTACGCGGCCGAGTGCTCACACTTTAGTAGGTGATCCAGAAATAACATAAATCGCACTCGATCGAGTATGCAACACTTGGTTGAGTACCCTATATACTTGGTCGAGTTGCCACAATCCAGTAGGTACTGCAAAATCATATATACCCTAACTCGGTTGAGTGTCAGGGATAATCGGTCGAGTACCCACTACTTGATCGAGTTCCCCGCCACACTCGGTCTAATCATGCCAAAAACGATTCCCAACGCATTCCCGATACATATAAGCAATCAATCAACCTATTCTCATGTTTCTATAATCAAAAGTGCCAAGAAATTATATCATCAACGTATGTAGAATGACACACTGAATCCATATTATATCCTTCACTTCATACGTACATACAAACACACATATATTCACAACGATCCCCTTGACACACCCCGTAGTAACCGGCTCGATGTTGTAATGGCCATAGTGCGGTCTTAGGACGTCTCCCTAAACCTCTGCGGTAGATCCAAACAATTCCTACACAGGTTCATTTTATTTAGACACCCGACGTTCATTGATTCATTGGTATTAGGTTCTAAAATCGTCGCTCTGATATCAATTTGTAATATCTCCATCTACCATAGTGCCTTACCAAGGCCTACCTTAGCACACGGGAGTGTTGCCATCTCGATTGCCCAAGGTAAAGTATATCAAATAGACCATAAAAGAACGTTTATTTAAGTAAAATAAAGTTTACTCGGTTACAAAGCCAAAATACCAAAATCCAAACCAGAATACAACTCAAATTACTAAAGTGTAAGGAATACTAAGTAAACAGCGGAAGCTAAAAGAAATTGCTAGACTCAACGGCGTCCCATCCATCTCTCACATATGCTCAATCATCCAAACCTGCTAAATTCCTGCTCACCAAATCTCAATGGATTACCGCTTTTTTGAAAAACAATGAAGGGTCAGCCAACCATGCAATCAATCATAAGAAAACCACATAATAAAAACCAATCCAATAATTCCTGTACTAATCAAATATCTTCATCTCTAACTCCAAGAACTAGTGTCTGAATCGTAGCCCGGACACGACTACACACCGTAGTGAGTAGCCCTGCCAAGTTACCCATCGCAATATGTAACCCACCTCAGCCAGTGATAGACTGCAGCCTTACAACCAAAAGCCCCGAACGTCGCAACGAGCGAACCCAAATCATTAATGTGCACATCCCCCTTGTGATAGGAGCCACAAGGGGCGAACATGGGAGTGAAGACCATCTTCCGACAATGGTTCCGCAATTAATATTATCCACGTCAATAATATCGCAATAATTCCACACCAATGATAATCACACAGTGCGAAAATAACTTATAATCAATCATGCAGAAGAATTGAGTAGGGAAACCCTACCAGAATAGCAATTCCGATCAACAAAGCAACAGGGCAAGCTAGAAATACTCTTCTACGAATTCCTCACCTAAAAATCATACACAAGAATACTAGCATCAAGATAAACCCCTAATTAAACCACTCCCCTTAATTACTCAGATTAGGGTTTAATCAATCCTTAACAAAATCAATTAAAACTAATTAGAGATAATAAGTACTTACTAATGTGATAAATAACGGAACTACGAACTCCAAATGCTTTTCAATCCACCTAAAATTTGCTGGTAGATAATTAGGATGATTAGGGAGACGATTAAAAATGTTTTTAGGTTTTAGAAACCGATGAACGAAGTGATTAGAGAAATGTATAACTCCCTTAGCATTCTAATCAAACTGCAGAAATTACCTTAAACAGACCGGGCATTAGGTCGATTACACATGACACTCGACCGAGTAAACAATACTCGACCGAGTATTACAACAACTCGATCGAGTGACCCCAACACAGTAGTTTGACTAAACACGCAACAGGCATACTCGGTTGAGTGCAGCCTACTCGACCAAGTACCCGACGCATAGAACTGCGTAGTATTACAGATTTGGGATGTGGAGTTTGGTAATAAAAAGTTTGAATGGTTAACCATCATTTGAACCTGGAAATTCCTGCTTATCGAATCCCAATGGATCACCGCAGTTTTGAAAAACAATGATGGGTCAGCCAACCATACAATCAATCATAAGAAAACCACATAATATAAACCAATCCAATAATTCCTGTAACAATCAACAATCTCCATCTTTTACTCCATGAACCAGTGTCCGAACCGCAGCCCGGACAAGACTACACACCGCACTGAGTAGCCTTGCCAGGCTACCCATTGTAACAGGTAACCTAACCCAGCCAATGATAGACCGTAGCCTTGCCACCAAAAACCCCGCTTATCACAACGAGCTAACCCAGATCATTAAAGTGCACATCCCCCTTGTGACGAGAGCCACAAGGGGCGAACGTGGGGGTGAAGACTATCTCCCGACAATAGGTCCATAATCAATATTATCCACGTCAATAATATCACAATAATTCCACAACAATGATAATCACACAATTCCACAATAATTTATAATCAATCATACAAAAGAACTAAGTAGGGAAACCCTACTTGACTAGCAATTCGGATCAACAAAGAAACAAGGCAAGCTAAAACTGCTCCTCTACGAATTCCTCACTTAACATTCATACACAATAATACTAGCATAAAGATAAACCCCTAATTAAACCATTCCCCTTAATTAGTCAGACTAGGGTTAATCAATCCTTAACAAAATCAATTAAAACTGATTAGAGATAATAAGTACTTACTAATGCGGTAAATCACGGAACTATGGACTCTAAATGCTTAACAATCCACCCAAAAGGTGTTAGTATATGATTAGGATGATTACGGAGAATATTAGAAATGATTTAAGGTTTTAGAAACTGATTAACGAAGTTATTAGAGGAATATATAACTCCCTTATCATTCTAATCAAACCGCGAAAATTACCCAAAACCGGTAGGGCACCAGGTCGAGTACACACGACACTCGAACGATATGGATTCCAATTTTCATGTCTGCACCCTAAAGGCTTAGGTGTAATGATATAAGCAAGATGAACCCTCAAAATCCTTGACTATTTGCCCGTAATTCTCTAAATGGACTTACGGGTATGGAAGGCTATTCCTGGAACTATCTGGCCGTCTTGGCTTCAGTTTTGAATTTTTATCTTCGATCACAAGTGTTTTGGTACTCGGTTTTTGCTCTAGACACTGACTATGGGCTTATGCCACTCCGACATTTTTCTTTTTTTCTCTTCTCTTTTTTTCATCTTTTTTTTTTTTATGCTTTTTTTCTTGTTTCTCTTTTCATCTTCTCCTTTCTTTATTCTCTCTTTTCATGTTTTTCTTTTTGGTCTTCCCTTTTCCTTTTATAAAATGGTCTTCTACTTATTCTCTTAGTCACAATCGAATTCTCACTGAAAACTAGGCTTCACCATGATTTTGGGTCAGAACTAACAAGTCGGTCTATTCTCATTTTGAGATGGGGGATCTTGTGAGTAATGGGCTTGCCTTCCGTCATCGATATGGGAAACAAGGACCTAGTCCGGGTTCGTCATAGAATCATTTAAGAGCTTTTCTTTAAGAAATTGCCTTTGATGTAGGTTTTCTACGACAAGACATGGAATAGGTAAAGGAAGTAAACATAAGATCCTAATGTACCTTACCATTTAGAACGAGACACTTTTACCCAAAGGGTGCCTTTGAGTTTGTTGTGCATTTTGTATTGATTTTGTAACACCCCCATACTCCGAGGCACCTTACCAAGGTTTACCTCCAAATACAGGGATGCTACCACCTCGGTTTTCCGAGGCAGTGGACATCATAGTAACCATAATGAAACATTATAAAAATAAATATAAGTTAAGCAAATACATAGCTCTCCATAAACCGGAGTACAAAACCAACGAAAACAAATGTGATACTAAATATAGTCCGCGGAAGCTAAGATAAAACACGTGAGACTCCACCCTACTAACCTCGCCGCAAAGTCAACAGCCATCATCGTCATTACCTGCTAAATCGACTACTCACCATCCCCGAATGGATCACCACAGTTTTTTGAACAATAACGAGGTCAGTCAACAGAACAACTATACACAATAAGCATTGTAAACAGAATGAAACAACACCACACCACCACCATCATCACCATCCCCACAAACCACACATCAAGTAACCGACTACACGCCGAAGTATGTAGCCCTGCCAGTGGAAGACCGCAGCCAACCACCTAACTACCCACAATAACCCAAGTCCCTTAATGTGCAAATCCTTCCGGCGCTGAGAGAACGCAGAAGACTAACAATGGGGGTGAGACAACCTGTCACAATGGCTCACAAAATCACAATCACAATACCGATCACATCACAATCACACCCAACTCCAACATCCACCATCAACACCACCATCAAGATATCATCACAAAAATAAGATCATATCACAAAACATATTACAATACCGTCACATTATTACATATACAGTTCTACAATCAACTTAGTAGGGAAACCCTACCTTAATAAGCAAATCTGGCACAAGCAAGAGATCAATATGCTTCCTCAATGAAATCTACTCCTATAATGAATCAATTAATACAACTAAGGCACACAATCCCTAAAACCCCCAAATTAAAAATTAGGGTTTCATATCAAAGGCCAATAGACTCAATTAAAGACTTACCCTTACTATTACAGTCTTACGATGCGTGAAAACCCCAAAAAATGATGAAGATGCGCCGCGGAATGAAAGATTAGAAGGAGGAGAAGTAAACGATGTCTAGGTTTTTGTTTGAAAAGTGAAATAACGATTTACTGCTTCTCGTTCTAATATTTATACTTTCCGCTAAAAATTCGACACGAACCGGACACTCGGTCGAGTACACGACACTCAACCGAGTGCAATGCACTCGACCGAGTACACGCCACTCTACTGAGTGCTCTGCACTCGCCTGAGTCCCCAATTCCTAGAACACTGATAGACTAACCCAGATGGGCACTCGGTCGAGTACCTTGTACTTTGCCGAGTGTCCCTATACTAAAAACCACGAGTATTATAGTCTTCCCTCTTTAAAAATGAACTTCATACCCAAAGTTCAATCCACACCAACAAAAGACAACACCAAAACTGACAAAGTTGATAACACTACTATACGACCGACACATAACCAAAACATAACTCAACTTAACCCCACTAAACAAGAAATAAAACCAAACTGATGTCAAAACTAACCCAAAACTTGACTCAACTATATATAAAAACACATGTGATCATCTCCTACCCCCCTAAAATAAACAAGGTTACGTCCCCGTAACCAACCATACCTGATCAAACAGATGTGGATACCGCTCCTTCATCTTATCCTCGGGTTCCCAAGTCGCTTCCTTGACATTATGATTGGTCCAAAGGATTTCAACAACACGGTCTCAACATTTCTGGTCTTTCACACCTTATGGTCCAAGATCTCTTTTGGTACCTTCACATGTGTCAAAGGCTCATCCAACTCTATGGCCTCCATCTCTAAGACATGAGAAGGATCACTAACATACTTCTGGAGTTGCGATACATGCAAGACATTATGCACCAGCTCTAGAGCTGGTGGAAACGCCAAGCGGTAAGACACCTCACCAATGCGATCAAAGATCTCATAACGCCCGATAAACTTCTGACTCATCTTGCCCCTCTTCCCAAAATACATTACACCCATCATAGGTGACACTTTCAAAAGGACTTTGTCACCCACCTGAAACACGATATCTCGGCAATGCAGATCAGCATAGCTTTTTTGCCGATCTTGAGTTGCTTTCATCTTCTGTTATATCAACCTTACTTGATCAATCATATCTTATACCATCTGTGGTCCCGAAACCACAGCCTTAGCACTATCGTCCCAACAGATCGGACTCCTACACCTCTTCTCATACAAGGCTTCAAGCGGTGTCATCCCAATGCTAGTGTGGAAACTGTTGTTATAAGAAAACTCAATCAGAACTAGTCCATCCTCCCAGCTACCACCAAACTCCATGACACAAGCCCTCAGCATATCYTCTAAGGTCTTAATGGTCCTCTCGGTCTGACCATCTGTTGCCGGATGAAAAGTTGTACTCATCTTCAAGGTTGTACCCATCAACTCTTCTAATTATTGCCAAAACTTTGATGTGAATCGTGCATCACGATCCGCCACAATGTCCTTTGGTACCCTATGAAGGCGAATCACATTCTTCCTATATCCATTAGCCARCTGAAGCTTACTCCAWGTGTCCTTCATTGGRATGAAGTGAGCCGRCTKGGTTAGTCGATCCACAATCACCCAAATCATGTTATTGCCCTGCTGAGTCCTCAGTAAGCCCACAATAAAATCCATAGAAATGGACTCCCACTTCCACTYAGGTACCTCAAGRGACTRAATCTTACCCTGAGGTYGACGCTGCTCTCCCTTCACTCGCTGACAGGTAAGACATCTAGCCACAAACTCCGTTGTCTCCCTCTTCATCCCAGGCCACCAGAAAGTCTTCTTAAGATCTTCGTAAAGCTTATCACCACAAGGATATATTGAATAAGGTGTACAGTGAGCCTAGGTCACGATCATCTTCTTCAACTCAGCATCACTAGGAACATACCATCTACCATCGAACCTTACACTCCCATCAGTATGAACTGAAAATCTCGAAATTGTCCCTTTCTCTACACCATCTTTCCACTCTCGAATCTTAGGATAATCAACTTGCATAACCCTGATCTCATCATAAAGCGCGGGCTCCACAGTCAAGTTCCCAAGAGTATCCCCTGTCCTGATCATATGGATTCCCATCCGGTTCACCTACTCTTTAAGTCGCATGAGTGACATAGCAGTGCATAGAGAATACACACTCTTCCGACTTAACGCATCAGCAACTACATTAGCCGTCCCCTCATGATACACTATCTCCATATCATAGTCGTCGATCAAATCCATTCATCTCCTCTATCTCAAATTCAACTCTTTCTAGGTGTAAATGTACTTCAGACTCTTATGATCTGAAAACACCTTAAAGGTTGCCCCATAAAGGTAGTGTATCCAAATCTTCAGAGCAAAGACCACGACACCCAGTTCCAAGCATAAGTAGGATAGTTCTCCTCATAAGCCTTCAACTGTCTTGAGGCATAAGCTATCACCTTCCCATTCTGCATCAACACACAAACCGGCCAATTCTTCGAAGCGTCGGTGTAAACCTAAAAGTTTAAGTTTTCACTCCCTTCTGGCAAAGCTAAGACATGAGCTGTAGTCATGCGATCCTTTAAGGTTTGGAACGCTGTCTCACAACTCGAATCTCAGTGAAATCGGTTTGCCTTCCTCATAAGTGTTGTCATAGGTCGAGCTATCTTCAAAAAGTCTTTCACAAATCTTCTGTAGTACCCGGGTAGACCCAAAAAGTTTCGTAACTCAGCCGCATTCTTTGGTATCTCCCACTAAGACACCGCTTCAATTTTGGTAGGATCCACTAAAAGCCCATCTTTAGAAATCACATCACCTAGAAAGGCCACCTTCTCGAGCCAGAACTCACACTTAGACAGCTTTGCATATAACTGGTTATCGCGCAATGTTTGCAATGCCAGTCTCAGATGCTCTTCATGCTCCTCTCTAGTCATAGAATATACCAGAATGTCATCAATAAAGACAACTACGTACTGATCCAGAAACTAGCTAAAATCCCGATTCATCAATCCATGAAAACCGTTGGTGCATTGGTCAGTCCAAAAGGCATCACCCACATACTCATAGTACCCATATCTTGAACGGAACGCCGTCTTAGGTATATCCTCGTCCTGGATCCTCAACTGATGGTACCCCGATCTTGGATTAATCTTCGAAAACACCCCAGCCCCACTTAGCTGATAAAAAAGGTCATCTATCCTTGGCAAAGGATACCTATTCTTCACCGTCACATGGTTCAGCTCTCGGTAATCTATACACAACCGTATACTCCCATCCTTCTATTTCACAAACAGAACTGGAGCACCCCAAGGCGACACGCTAGGTCTAATGTATCCCTTCTCGATCAAATCATATAGATGCTTCTTTAGCTCACTCAACTCCTTAGGACTCATACGGTACGAGGCCTTAGAGATAGGTCCCGTCCCCGACATCAATTCTACGCTGAAGTCGATATCCCTCTTCGTTGGTAACCAAGGTATCTCCTCGGGAAAGACATCTTTGAACTCACTCACAACTGGTATCTCCATGGCTGAAGGCTCTTCCACCCCACTATCTTTCACATGGCACAACACCATTGGATAACCCTTTCCTCAAGAATGACTTCAAGGTCACAACTGCAATAATCTTAACATTGGGCTTGATTACAAACCCACGGTAAGACACTCTAACCCCTTTAGGCCCTTTCAAAGAGACCTTCTTTTGCTGACAGTCAATGGTGGCATTATACCTCCCTAGCCAGTCCATTCCAACTATGACCTCAAACCCACCTAAAGGAAACTCGAACAAATCAACTGGAAAGTTGTCTTGCCCTACAACCATAGACACGCCCCTATAAAACCTTCCACCACCTGATACAAACTCCCCTGACGGTATAAAGACTTCATCTTTTACAGACTCAAACACTTCTAGACCCATAGTTCTAGCATAACCCATAGATACAAACGAATGGGTTGCCCTTGAATCGGAAAGAACAAAAGTATGAGTGTTGTTGACAACAAATATACTAGTAACCACTTGGGTGTCCTCTTGTACTGTCTACTTATCCATCATGAACAGTTTACCACTGTTCTTCTGCCTGGTACCCTGTACCGTGTTCGCCGATGTTGTAGACTTCACAGCTGAATGCTGGTTCCCATTGTCAATCTGTCTCTGATAGCTCCCACCATTGTTGCGGTTGAAGCCACTCTGGTGCCCCTGACTGCCCTGGCTATCCCATGTCCCAGCTAGCCTGTTGCTAGTCATGCTCTGACTCGGCCCCTGAGAGAAACCTCCACCCCTCTGACCCTAAAAACCTAGCCCTCAAGAACTAGTGCAGTCACTCCTCTTGTGTCCAATACCACCACAGTTGAAACAACTTATAGCAAAACCGCCACTAAAAATCATGCCACCTCGACTACCAAAAGATGAGGCACCTCCATACCTAAAGCCCCCAGAGGAAGCCCTCCATTGGTTGAATTTCCCCTTCTTGAACCCTGACATGCTCGTTCCTTCACTCTCAGCCCTTCTCTTTAGCTTCTTTCGTCATCTCATCTAACCTCTCTGCATTCCCAGCTCTCTCAAAAACTTCCTTAACATCAGTAAGGACTCTAGAAGTCAGCCTCTCCGGAATCTTCACTGACAACCCCTTCTCAAACCGAATAGCCATACTCAGCTTCTTCATCTCCAGATCATCCACATAGAGAGCCAGTTCGTTTTACTTGCGCTGATACTCTGCCACTTTCATCCCCTCAGTCATGCGGAATAAGTCGAACTTCGCCCTTATCTTGTTCCTAATGTGCTTAGGAACAAACTGGTGCCTCATAGCCTTCTTAAACTCAACCCAGGGAATACCAGGTTCCTCTAGGGCCTTCTAGAACTCCCGAGCGTTATCCTTCTCCTAGTTCCACCATACAACAGCCTCATCTCGGAGGTAGAACTCAACTTGTTCTACCTTCATCTCTTCCGGACAGTTGACGACTTCCAGCACACTTTCCATCTCCATATGCCATTTGGCTAACAGATTCGGCGCCCCGATGCCCTCATATACCTAAGGGTTGAAGCGAGAGATAGTGGTGCTCATTTTGGTAGCATCCACCATATTCTCTTTGTCCTTCCCTATCGTTCGGAGAGCCTTAGCGACCACCTTCTGCTGTTCGATCATCCTGGCTACCTCGTCGATAGTCATCTCATAAGCTTTGATGTAAGCGGCAGATCTCTTCAGAGGCATCGTTACGATACAAGAAATAGTCGTAAGCACGTAGCCTACGACTCAAATGACATAAACAGCTTCCCAATAACGAACTCCGTCGAGTGTCTCCCACACTCGGTCGAGTTCAAATCTTCCAGGGTTTGACATAATTTATCCCAAAAACGCACTCGGTCGAGTACATACGTTCTCGGTCGAATCCCCTCCACTCGGTCGAGTGTCTCGCACACTCGGTCGAGTGTGAAAGTGGTAGGGATTCTGTCTCAAAACACCAAAACTCCACTCGGTCGATTGCCTGGAACTCAGTCAAGTGCCCCACACTCGGTCGAATCCCTTCCACACGGTCGAGTGATGCAATACTTTAGCTATCCCGCATGAAACTCATATAGGCATATAACGCTATCATGTTACTATTCTTAACAAAACTTAACAGTATAAACATTCATGCAAACATATTCTCCATATCATCAAAACTTCGACATGTACCATTCATTCAACCATATATAGAAACACTCGGCATACATCGTCCCTTGACACCCCCGTGACTAACTCAAAGTTGTAAAGGCAAAGATGCGGTTTCGCGACGTCTCCCAAACCTTTGTGGTAGCCCTAAACAACTTCTACCCAAGTTCATTTTAATTAGACACCCTATGCTCATTTTCTTCATTGGTTTTAGGTTCCAGAACCTAGCTCTGATACCACTTTGTAACACCCCCATACTCCGAGGCACCTAACCAAGGACTACCTCCAAATACAGGGATGCTGTCATTTCGGTTTCCCGAGGCAGTGGACATCATAGTAACCATAATGAAACATTATAAAAATAAATATAAGTTAAGTGAATACATAGCTCTCCATAAAACGGAGTACAAAACCAACGCAAACAAATGTGATACTAAATATAGTCCGCGAAAGCTAAGATAAAACTCGTAAGACTCCATCCTGCTAACCCCGTCGCGTAGTCAACAACCATCATCGTCATTACCTGCTAAATCAACTGTTCACCAATCCTGAATGGATCACCATAGTTTTTAAAACAATAATAGGGCCAGTCAACTGAACATCTATACATAGTAAACAATGTAAACAGAATGAAACAAGACCACGCCACCACAATAATCACCATCACCACACACCACACATCAAGTAACCGACTACACACCGAAGTATGTAGCCCTGCTAGTGGAAGACCGCGGCCAACCACCTAACCACCCATAATAACCCAATTCCCTTAATGTGCACATCCCTCCTGCACTGAGAGAACGCATGAGACGGACAATGGGGGTGAGACCACCTCTCAAAACGGCTCACAAAATCACAATCACAATATCGATCACATCACAATCAGACCCAACTCCAACATCCACCATTAACACCACCATAACAATATCATCACAATCACAAGATCATATCATAAAACATATTACAATATCGTCACATTATCACAAATACAGTTCTACAATCAACTGAGTAGGGAAACCCGACCTCAATAAGAAAATTTGGCATAAGCAAGAGATCAATATGCTTCCTCTACGAAATCTCTTCGTATAACGAATCAATTAATACATATAAGGCACATAATCCCTAAAACGCCCAAATCATAAATTAGGGTTTCATATTAAAGGCCAAAAGACTAAATTATAGACTTGCCCTTATGATTACAATCTTACGATGCGTAAAAACCCCAATATATGATGAAGATGCGCCGCAGAATGAATGATTAGAAGGAGGAGCAGTAAATGATGTCTAGGTTTTTGTTTGAAAAGTGAAATAACGATTTACTGCTTCTCGTTCTAATATTTATACTTTCCGTCGAAAACCCGACACGAACCGGGCACTGAGTCGAGTACACGACACTCAACCGAGTACGCGACACTCGATCGAGTAGACGCCACTCAACCGAGTGCTCTGCACTCTCCCCGGTCCCCAATTCTCAGAACACTGATAGACTAACCCAGATGGGCACTCGGTCGAGTAAACTGTACTCTGCCGAGTGTCCCTATATTAAAAACTACGAGAATTAAAGATTTGGTTTGATGACTGAAATGGAAGTGAAAACGGGATCAATTTCATTGATGTTGAAAAGGAATTTGAAATAGGTGGGAAAACATATCAAAGACTCGACTCGGACTAAGACTCGAATATAAGTTGCGACTTGTAATTGTCAGACTCGGTTTTGAACTTTTCTCTTTCCAAGAGTCGACTCAGATGCTCGTTTTGAAAATTGGCCCACTTTTACAACTCGGTTTTGACTTCGGGAAGAAACTATGTAACTCAAGTTCAGGAGTTGATAGAGTTTCGACGCTATTTGTAAATCGACAGAGGTTTCACTCTAATTATCGACTCCGGATACAAATGGACTAGACCTGATTGGGCATGAAAATGTACATTGTGGTTCATTTGTGAAAGATCTGATTCAATTGGTGTTGAATTTGGGTCTTCAAATCAAATGGACCTTGACGTGAGATGGATGGACATGAAACGAACATGGTTGTTCATTTGTGACGGGTTCAACTGACTTGGTTCGGGTCTTCGACACAAACTGGCTTGAAATGGCATGGGTGGACTTAACATAGACTTAACCTCTAAACTTGACGACAAACCAAGACCTAGGAAATGAACCACATAGTTCATCTCCGAGGGGTCAAATGTGAAAAGGTGCACAACTCGGGTTTTCGACCCTATTTGAACTATGACTTGACTCATATACTTGACCATTGACTCAAACATGACTCAATGACAGACTTTGACCTCGGAAATACACTAAGTGACTCACTTGTAACGGGTCGACATGTGGAAGGGGTCTTAAACCTAACAAGAACTATGAATCGACTCAAACCAACTTTTAATAACTAAACTTAGACCTGACAGCGACTCAGTATGACTAAACCCGTGATTGTATGAAACATGGTTCATGGACTCACAAAAACCATTTATTGTGTCCTAGGTGGGACGTTTCTTGGTGCTGACTCGGATCGACTGGTCGACATGCATGACTTGGACCCAAGAGTGGGCTTAGGTAACCTAACTGGGTCGTGTTCTAGAACAAACACTATTCACATGAACCGTAGACAAAGCTAGACATGACTAAACACAAACAACATGGAGCCTAACTAGGTTATACTTGACCCGACTGACTCAAACTTTATTCTAGGTTTGGGTTAAGTTTGGAACATGGTTCTAGTGGATTTCAAAATGGAAAACGATTGACAAAATGAGCTTTTAAAATGGGCAGCATGCCGGCTATAAAAGGCTAATTTTGGTCATAAAATCTAATCCTAATTCTGTAGTAATTCGCTACGTCAATGTTCTTTTTTCAAAAGTGGTAAGTTCAAAAGTTCGGGTTTGAATAATTGAGTTAAGATTATCGAAAATGAGGGATTAACACACGACTCAAATTCTCGAACAAGCAAGACAATTTTATTTTTATTTTTTTGAGGAAAACGATGACTTTCGGAAGAAAAAATAAAGATAAAATCATGACATACATGGGGAGTCGGGCCCTTGGACCAAAATTACATAGCAATTAGTCATTCGCTTGTTATAAGTGCAATGTGTTTGGGCCAAAATTACACTATTTGGTCTGGGCTACGTGGCACGAGATGAGTGGGTAACTATTAAGCAAATGGATCCATGACATACATGGGGGAGTCGGGCCCTTGGACCGAAAGGAGAGGAATATGAGTAATTATATAATTGAAGACCGGCGACGGCTACGACACGGAAGGCTAAACCCTATCATAAGGAATAAGGCAACCAGGTGGGAAACCCTAATAAACCCACTAAAGTTTATTCACTATAAATTCAAGAAGGCAAACAAGGAGAAGGGGATCTAAATTCATTTGACGGCAAAGACAATCGTGCACGACCAAACTCGCGTATGCTAAACCAATAGCCATTGTCACCATTCTATTACTCCAACTACAAAACCTACGTAAAAATCCCCCGAAATACACCATACCATCATTAGGTAATGATGACCAAATCATTACCACTTGAGGTCACAGTTAGAATCCTACGTAAAGTATTACTAACCCACGAAATAGCCATCAACGCCTATTTGCTACATCGGCCGACCCGTTTACGCCCGGGACTATCTATTCGTCATCAAATATGACCTCGTTGTATATTGTACTTATGCTCCAATTATCATATAGTGGACTATTGGTGGGATACCGACTCCCACCGTGGTTGTTTCCCACATTGGGTTTTCCGCGTCACCAAAATCTCTTGTGTCATTATTTCCCTACTTTTTCCTTTACTTTATATACATCGCTACTCCGTCTTATTATATGTATATACTCCGTCGCAAATCATATATAAATTAACCCCCCGATATCAGGCTAAAAAGAGTAGGTCACTTTAACCCCTTCTAAGACTATATCATGTTTGGGTAAGTTTTAATAAAACAGTCTTGGCACCCACCGTGGGGCATGGTGATCGATTTCTATAGTCATTTTATCGTCATGTCAATCTTATGTTACCATGTCTACTAATTGATCAAGATTCAAGATCTGATCACTATTTATGGGGCCTGCAAGTCAGGTCCCCGGTATTCCTCCAGATACGATCCCAGAAATTCCTCCACAGGCCTGCAGCAAACCTGGTCCCCGTTATTCCTTTAGAGACCTGCACCAGAACTTGATGCGTGTCGTCTATGCACCAAAAATAAAGTCCTAGGTCTACTAACTGGGCAGCTAGCGGAAGTAGGGTCGATCTCCACAGGGAGGA